>VUQI01038694.1:0-10756 GCA_015106735.1 Paratilapia polleni | reverse complement strand
CTCACCAAAACTGGACAACAGAAGATTGAAAAAATGTTGCTTGGTCTGATGAGTCTTGATTTCTGCTGCAACATTCAGATGGTGGGGTCAGAATTTGGTATAAATAACATGAAAGCATGGATCCATCCTCTTTGTATCAACAGTTCAGGCTGCTGGTGGTATAATGGTGTGGGGGATATTTTCTTGGCACACTTTGGGCCCCTTAGTACCAACTGAGCATCATTTAAACAACACAGCCTACCTGAGTGTTGTTGCTGACCATGTCCATCCCTTTATGACCACAGTGTACCATCTTCTGATGGCTGCTTCCAGCAGGATAACACACCATGTCACAAAGTTCAAATCATCTTAAACATGCCAATGAGTTCACTGTACTCAAATGGCCTCCACAGTCACCAGATCTCAATCCAATAGAGCAGCTTTGGGATGTGGTGGAACAGGAGATTCACATCATGGATGTGCAGCCGACAAATCTGCAGCAACTGTGAGATGCTGTCATGTCAATGTGGATCAAAATCTCTGAGGAATGTTTCCAGCACCTTGTTGAATCTCTGCCATGAAGAATTAAGGCAGTTCTGAAGGCAAAAGGAGGTCCAACCTGGTACTAGCAAGGTGTACCTAATAAAGTGGTCAGTGAATGTATATAATGAAAGACAAAGAAAACAGATTTTCAAACGTTCTGGGGAACCTTTTTGTAAAAGATCTAACAGAAAGTCAGTCTGAATAGCCATTACCATTTGAGGGTCTAGTTTTGAATGACTTACTGAACATGACTATACTCGCACCTTTTTCTAGAAAGAAATAAGAAATAGAAAAAGAAATATCATATCTATAAGAGCAGTGTTCTCCTGTTTGTTTTCTTTCTGCTTTATTGTTGATATTGTTTTAAAAATTTGTTTAGCATTCTGAGTTTTACTGTGTTTCTTATCATTGCGGTCCAGGACCAGCTCCTTACATTACATAAAGATGTGTCATCTGAGAAAGTTGTTTATGGGATTGTTTAAGAACATTTAAGAGAATTGCTTTCTCACCATTTTTTTTCCACTATAATTGGATCCTTCTCTATTAAATATTGTTATGGGGATGTTAAAAAATTGTGGGATGTGGGGCATAAACTTTTTTGGCTTCTGAAGTGGGGCATGTCTCAAAAGTTTGAGAATCCCTGCACAGTCAGGGAAACAAAAATTGGGGAGCCCTGAATATGTGCACAAAAACTGCCAACCTGAAAGTGGAACCAGAGTATCAGCGGAGTCAGTAAGACATAAAACCAAGAACCGGAAAGGAAACAAGTGAGACTGAAGACTCCTTTGCGACTATTTTCTTTCTGTAAACCAATCTCTTCATGCGGTGTGCATGTGCACTGTGTTTGTGTCTTCTTCACGTTCTCTGCAGGCTTTGGGTCCTTACAGTGTAAGTAAGACAGCCTTGCTGGGTCTAACCCGGGCACTGGCCCATGAGCTGGCTCAGAGTAACATAAGAGTGAACTGCGTGGCCCCTGGGATAATCAAGACCCGCTTCAGCTCTGCGGTGAGGAGACAACACTCACTCAAATCCTGTGTTTTTAAATAATGGCTTTTGTTGCATTTCAGTCATGTTTTCTCTTATTAACGTTGTAGACTTTATAATAAACTTTTTTTTAAATCCCCCCCCCCAGTTATGGCAGAATGAAGGCATCTTGGATGAGTTCAAAAAGCAGCTTAGCATTAAAAGGTGAAGTTCAAACAGGGAAGCTCGTTATTCATATTCTGAGTCCAGTATTTGACAGTTTAAATTTGTCTCTCACTTCAGAATTGGAGAGCCGGAAGAAATCGGAGGAGTGATTGCGTTCTTGTGCTCCGAGGAGGCGTCCTACATCACCGGAGAGACCATCACAGTGACTGGAGGGATGGGCTGTCGACTCTAAACAGATTTTTAATCAGATTTTGGAGACTTCTACTATTTTTATACAGTGCTGGCAAACAACAGCCAGAATTAATCTAATACAAGAGCTGTAATACACCAATATAAGCCAGTATAATGAGGTAGTTAAAGTTCTTTGGGTTACTCTGGAACATTTTGAGTTTTCAGTCTGATTTTTTGCTGTGAATAGCTGTGTAAAGATTTCTAATTAAAGTCTAAACTGTATGGTAATCTGATATTTCTAAAAAAAAAAAGTAGATTTCAAGTGAGGAAATTTGTAATTTTACACTGCAGCAGCTATCAGATAAAAGATATTTCAGTACATAAACATATCTAGGATTTACAGGCTGTGGAAGGTCTAATAAATATATCTGAATACATTAGTTGAATGTTATGAGCAGTTCAAGAGCTTTTGCCTTCATCGATGAACCAAATGGACTGTGCACCAATGTGATCCAGTCACATATTTTACATTTCATTTAAAGTAACAAATTTCGTTTCATACAAAACATGTCTGCAATGGCACAAACTTTATTAAGTGAGAATATGACATACTGCAGGTTAAAAATATTTCATATTTGTAACAGACAATCCAGACATATGTCTTTATTTAAAAGCAATACAATCTAAATGATAAAAAACTGCATGACGTTGCCTATAACCAGCGACTGTGTCATTTCAGGGGTCTGTTTTCCATGATGACAAACCACCTATTCAAATATTAATCAGTTCAAGTCGGGTACAGTTCAAACAAATGGAAGATCAAAAAAAAAAAAACAAAACCTGTTAGGTTTTCTGTCCATGCAGCTGGTGGAGGAAAGCCTGTTCCATCACCTCCGCTTATTGTCAGTAGACAATAAGCGGCTCCGGGTCATTGCAGGTTTCCAGAACTCCCTCAGGGTGGGGACGTATGTGCCGTGTTTGGTCTTGTAGTAGCGTTTCATAAACAGCTGGGGGAGACAGAGTCAATTAACAAAAACCACTAACAGAACAAAAGTTTAGCTATAAGTATAGGTTACAGTATAGTGTCTGACAATGCACATCTTACAGTCATAATCATTTTTTTTTTTTTTCTCCCACAAAGACTTTGTTTTCACCTGACATTTAAACTTCCATCTCTTGGAAAGTGAGCATACACACCCTGACTTTGAAGTTCTTTGTCGCCTCATCCTCTGAATCAGCTACGTAGTCGTCACCGTCTCCTGGCACAGCCAGCACCTCTGAACATACAAGTAAACACAGGTCAGCTCAAACCCCCAAAAGGTGATTATTTTAAATTATACAACTTTTATAACCATCCCTGCATTCATTTTACTGTTAAATCACCTGTGTTACTCCGCTGCTGAGAGAGAGCCCTGCTTGTGCTCTGTAGTACAGGATGATTTCTGTCGAGGGGAAAACAAAAGTAGTTAACTGGTGACAGAATACAGGGAAGTCAGTAGCTAATCTGATCTCTTTAGTTTGGTGCACTTGTAATTGAAGTCCAAATAAACCAGGAAACACTGAAATGCACCTAAATGAGCAAGGTGTTTGATCCAGCTGCAAAATATTTTTAAAATCATTTATATTATCTTTCAGAGAGACAAAAACAAGAAAATAGGAACTAAATCAGATGTTTTTTATTGTATTTAGACAGTTACAATTAGACTGCTACAATTACAGTGGATCACACTATTTTTTATTTCAAAGGAGTTCTGAAACAAATACACAGTCATAACTTAACCAATATATTATTTATTCACGTAGATCTGAGGCTTGGCTTATTCCTAATATGCATTTTGGCCTCTTACTCTTTATCATGTAAGCCTGGAGACTCTGCGTCAGGCGTTAGACAGCTGCTTGTTCGTCTTTGTGCTGACACTTGGGCTGGCAACTTCCTCCTCTGCTCGTTTTGTGCCTTGTAAGAGGATTTCCCTCCTATGCCAGACTTGTTAGCGCTGAGAGAAGCCTCTGACATTTTTTCGATGACAACTCTGGGCTGCATGCTCAGACAAGAGGCAAAAAGAGAGCAGAGGTGTTGATCTTCAGGTAGATGGAGCGATTTAACACCCAGCTGTCTCATGTGGGCTTCCAGGACTTCTCTGCTACATCCATCTTTCCTCAAAGCTTCTGCTCGATCTTCCTTCCTTCTCCGGTCACCTTTACCCTGCGTCTGCCTGCTTATTCTCTTTTCCACTGGTGTTGTAACCTCTAAAACTTCCTCCTCCTCCGAGTCACTTTCTCCTTTGTCAGATTTCTTGCGTTTCACCCCACTGCTTTGACTTAAGGTGACCCTCTCCACCTCCTCGGTTTTTTGCCTCTGTTTAACCGAGGTAAATTTAGAGTTCTTTTTTGGCTCGTTTGTAGCATCGTTGGCTGGTCCATCAATCCTCTGTGTTCTTTTACTGACAGTGTTCATGACTGGTACGTCTTCATTAGATATTAGTCCAATAACAGGTGTGATAAATGAGGTTTTGCTTTTCGGCGTGGAGCCGTCTGACTCGTCCACTGATGTCCTGGCTGCTGTCAGCTGATTTGATGCGACTCTACCAGACAGTGGCAGAGAAAGTGAAGCCAGGATGGAGTCTCCCATATTTGGAGGTAGTGATGCTGTAAAAAGCAAAGAACAACATCATGAATTGACACTCAAAGTCTTCCTGTCACAATCGTCATTACCAGGATGTTATCTTGTTCAACCTGCTGACTCCAGGTGACCCAGGCAGGTTTCATGTTGAAGTAAAATCTTCAGGAGCTGGGGCTGGGTGGCTGCACGGGCACACTCCTCCAGGACTGGGGGGGCATCACTGAGCCACGCCACGGTCTGAAGACAAAGAAATAAATATGATCAGATTCCTTGTTTGCAGTAAAAGCCAAATGTTAGATATATTATTGCTTTCATAAAAGTAGAGAAACTGTTAAAGCAGGACAGTAAAATCAATAAATCAGTCCACCTGAGCTAGGTTGGGAACTGGAAGCAGCTGGTCCAATCGAACCAAAAACTCCCACAGAAGCTTCTCCAGTTCCTGGTCAAACATCGGGCCATAATCCACAGGAAACGCTTCCTGTCAGTAGAGTAATAAAAGTACATACCAGCACACATCAGTTAAACACAGATTAAAATCATGTAAACTGTTGTAGCTGCTAAAGTGTGTCCTTTAGAGACGAGGCACTCACCTTGAAGAACATTTCTCTCACTGCTGAGTCAGTGAGCAACATGTGAATCAAAGAGTGGAAATCCCTGACTGTTCTCATTAGTTTTACATCCTTCCTCTGGCAAACAAAAGATCAGAAGTTACACTTTTTCCATCAGGCAGTCTTTTGCTATGCACGCAAATATATTAACAATGAGTCCTACGGTGGAGTGTCTTAAGATAAAATCCACATTGTGAAACAATAATGACACATCTGTGGTTTTGAATATATAAGTAACAGATAACATCATTTGCATTACAATTTAAGTATACAGCTTCAGGTACTGTGCTGTTAAAAAAAAAAAGAAAAAAAAGCTGTTTTCAAACATTATCTGTAAGAGGTTAAACTGGCAAAAAAGTGCAGTGTTTAACTCTGTAATCACCTCCATGTTTTATAGTTGGTGACTGCAATGAATCAGTGTGCCACGGAGCATGAAGAATATGAAGTTTTTGTTCTAATGAACAAAACAGCAAAATAATAAATTTTTCTGTTATAAACATTGTTTGGAATAAAAGTCGATAAAAAGCAAAAGTGGCCATGCGATTTGTTGTGTCATTTACCGAAGACGTTCCGGCAGGAACACGGATCCTTTTCAGATGTTCCTCAATCACCTCAACGTCAGGCTGTGCACTGCACAGCTCCAAGATCAGCTGAAAAGAAGGTGAGTGTTGTTAAAACACACGAGGTAGTAAATATCTGTCTACAGAGAAATGACAGATGCCTTCTTTTTTTTTTTTTTGTCATTTTGTACAACCCGTGTGTTTTTCTTTGCTGTTTGAAAAGGTCTGCATGGTGGGCCTGAGGTGTGAGTGAATGAGTGTATGCTTATGTTATGTCCAGGTACCCAGCCGTGATTCTCCGAGTTAGTTTCCAGAGTGGGTTTGCTAATTTCAGTTTAGTTTAGAGGCAGTGGTATTTGTATATTTAAAAAGTTCATACTAGGTATTAGAATAAAAACGCAACTTTTCAGGTCATGTAGACATGCTAGTCTCAATAAAAATACACCAAGAGCTCCAGATGCTTGTTGGATTTGACCACACTTACAAAACTAAAGACATTTCCTGATTATTTTTTATTATTTATTTTAGTTACTTTTGTCAGTACACAGTACTATTTCAATTAGTTTTAATGTTTTTCTCTTTTTTTTAACTAAAATGTTTTTCACACCTAGTTTCAGTTTTTAGATTAGTTTTAGTTAACTATAATAATCTTGGTTACTGGTGTGGCTACATGCAGCCTGTGGATGATTGGCTCCAGCTGGATTGCAACATAAAGAGCCAAGATGGCAGCCGTCTGGGCAGAGGATTCATTAACGTTTCCACATTCCAACCAGCCACACCTGTGTCCACCTGCAGCACTGGCAGTGTCCTTTGTGTTGAAGTCTGAAGGGTGAGCTGCCTTTTGCGGAACAGTTTTCTCATGCTTACATTAGGGGGACGAGTTGCTGTATTTTGGTTTGTTTCTTTTGGTCAGGTTATCTGTGTTGAAATTCTTTAGACAGATTTGTTTGTTTATTATTTTGGACTTAGCTCACTCCAATGCTAATGTCAAGTACTGCAAGGTTGTCAAATAAACAACATTCACTATCTGGATAAATGTTTTGGGTCACACCTCTTAATCTTTGAATTTGGGTGTTTCCAGTCCCATTCCCACAGATGTGTATATAATCAAGTACCTAGCCAGTATCTGCCTTTACAAACATTTGTGAAAGAATGGGTCATTCTAAAGAGCTCACTGAATTTGAGAGTTGGACTGTAATAGGATGCCACCATTGCAACAACTCAGTTTGTGAAATTTCTTCCCTCCTAGATATTCCATGATCAGCTGCAAGTGTTATTATTGCAAAGTGGAAGAGTTTAGGAACCCCAGCAACTCAGGCATGAAGTGGGGGATTGCGTAAAGTCAGAGCGGGGTCACACAGTGCGTAAAAGTTGTCAGCGCTCTGCTGACTCAACTGCAGAATTCCAAACCTTCTCTGGCATTAACATCGGCACAAAAACTGTGCACCAGGAGCTTCATGGCATGGGTTTCTATGGGTGAGCAGCTCCTGTAGATGACCCAGTACTTTTGTCCATATATTGTATATGAGCTTTAGCAATAAATTGCTATGGCTACTTGGGACCTGGGGAAGATTCATCACTTTCACATTGTCAGCCACCCCTAGATAAGGCATAATGGGCTCACAGACCTTCTTTCAGGTATATGCTGTCCACTCAAGTGCACAAGGGCTCTGATGTGGACTTTTCAGAGTCATTTTAGTGATCCTGCATAAAATGTACACTAACCTTGCATGGATGGTGTAGGGAAGAAGTCCACTAGGAAGTTTATTTTAAAAAGTCCAATATCAGCATAGGGTTTACATATATATTTGTGGTTTTTCTGCCTTTATACAGTGGACTAAAATGTATAAATAGAAATATTATAATGTCAAAATGAGGGTATAATCAAAACAGAACTATAGCCAGCAACTGTCAAATACATACTGGAAGTATGTTATTCTTTTTTTTCCCCCTACATGAGAGTGCGTTGTTTTCCAACAACTATATTTTTATATCATTTCAAGCCCTCATGAACTCATAAAAGTGCTACAGCTGTGGAGGTGGAAACGGGGACTCTATTATCTGACATAGGCATGAAGGAGACGGGCATCATAGCAGTCAGCACTCACTCTTGCTCTCAGCCCCACTGCCAGCTTGCCCTGGTGTCTCACAGTGAGTAGCCCAGGCACAGTCTCACAGGCCGATGTCACAAATTCCTCCACAACCCCGTACTGCATCACATCCCTCTGCTTCAGCACCTTCCACAGGGCTGCAGACACCAGACGCACAGGCGGGGCCAGCAGCTGGAGAGCAGCAAAAGGAAGGCTGTCATCTGCGCAGGAAACAAAAACAGATATTAGTGGCTGCTAAATCATACTTGCATGAGTTCAATACAATAACAGGCAGAAATCAAAACCTACATGTCCAGTTTAAACGTAACACTCACCGTTTTCCTTTGGTTTCCTTGTAGCCATTCCACTGACCCGATCAAGTCAAGAAGGAAAACTGTCCAAAAGTTGACGTTAACAAATTCACGTTAGCTTAGCAGCTTGGACAGCTTCTGACCGGAGTGAGCTTCAAAGTAGCACGGACACTAACGGTGTATGCTGAGGAGCTTATTTAGGAAATGCTGCTCAAACTATGTATATTAACTCCAGTCAAGTCTGGAGCTACGTATTATTAAACATAAGCGACATTATTGTTGTTCCGCCGCTACAAACAAAGCTAGTTCACGTCCGTCTAAAGTTTGCTTCCTCATCCTCCCGCCTTCACTGACAGATTACAATCATTCAAATTGTTCATTTGGACGTGCCGAAAGGGCGGTGTTTCAGGATTGCGAATATGAAACGATACTCCGCCCTTGCGTGTGCTGAAATACCTTAAACTAGCGCACAAGGATATGACGTACTGACATTACCCGCCAGCCGACGCTTAATTATATGACATTTTTTAAAGGGAAAAACGGTAAATAGAAATGAAAAAGATGTTTTACTTGAAGCGAAATTATGTGAATGTCAGAATAATTTAGACAGGAAATTTATTATATATCTATTATGAGTTTATATCCCTAAAATGACCCTACGATTGTTTAATTTGTTTAGTTTTTACTTCCATATTATATGGTATTTTGGTTTGATACATATAGATGGATATACTGCCAAAAAAGTAACAAGAGATCACAGAATATAATTCGTATCTTTGAAGACGTCTTAAATATGTCAGTCATAAATTACAAAACGATAATACTGCAGTTATGTGTTATGGCATAAAACAATCACCATAATATAGGCCTACAGCTGATTTCCCACCACTGATAACCAGGGAATGCCCCACCAAGCTGACATTGTGATAATTATTAAAAGAAGAAAAAAAAATGTAGGATCTCCTTACAAAACTGCTTATGTTCATTTATAAATACAAATCTCAGATACCGAAATCAGAAACAGCCTAAAAGTTAATGTAATGATTCTGCTTTTCAGATGAAGGAAGGTATGTCTGAGTCAAACACAGACAATCAGTGTGAACTTTGCTCTGTTCTGTTCTGTATCTGCATTATCACCAGGTTCAGAGCAAAGTCCAGCTGCTGGGTCAAACACAAGCAGAACGGACACTAATACAGTTTGGGACACCAAAACACTCCACAAAACACCAGGCTGTGAGACCAAGAGAAGAAACTGACGAACATGGACACCACATCTTCATTTATCAAGTGAGTGAAAAATGAGTTTTGACCTGCTTATACTGAAAAGTGATCTCAGTTGGTACACTGCTGCTGCTGTTAGAACTTTGAAATTAATGTACAGTAGACATAAATGACCATCTAACTCAGTGATTTGACATGTATTTATTATAAATATATAATATTATCGCATATCCAAGACTATTTTAACAGTTTCAGTGAGGTGTGAAAAAAAAACACATTTTTTTTGCTCGTTTCAGCTGAAAATGTTTAAAAAAAAATAGATTTTTAAAAAAAGAACAAAATCAGGGAAAGCCAGTATGACAGTGGTAGAGTGGAAATGATGGTGTGATTTTAATGTAAACAAAAACATTGTACATAAACAGAAATAATAGGTGAAAAATTATGTGCAAAAATGGGCTCTACTGGAGGAGTATCTAAAAAAAGGTTTTACCCATTTAATCCCTTCTCACAGAGGACAGTTTGACTCATGCGAGTAAGTAAAAGTACTTGTTTAAATAACAAAACTAACAACGGCTGAATGCCATTTAGCTGCTTCAGATTCGGGGTCATACTGGGGTAGTGTCCATGTGTTATGACCTACTGGGACACTTGTTATTTTCCTACTATGAATCCTAGCAGATAAAATTAGAATGTTTATTAAACTGAGCCATTCATTCATTTTATTTAACTTTTTTTTTTTTGTTTGTTTGTTTTTGGGTTTTTTTTGTCTCACCTGTCCTCAGATCTGTAACCAAGCGAGTGTGGTCCCCATCGCAGAGACCTTTCAGAGTGTGCTGTAACAACAGGGACACCAGGAAGGGCGTCACAGCTGGGACCCTGGAGGAGCTGAAGGAGCGGGTGAGAGTGACTGGGTGGGGGGAAGAAAAATATTTTCAGCAAAAAATGTGATAAAGTAAAATGTAATTATTGAGGGATCTATTAAACTCGTTAAATCTAACATTACTAAGAATAAGGGACTTTTAAAAATATGAAATTTGTTAAAAAGGGGGAATTTAATTACAATAATTAAAGTGGATTAAAACATCTCACATCCTCGAAGATATTTCATTACCTCAAAGCCCTGACATCATCTGAAAACATGACATCATCCTACAGGATTACATGAAGTCATGAGTTAAAGCTGCACCGTCTGTCTGCAGAGTACATAAGGGCCAGCAGCTGAATATCAGTTATGTGTGTAACAGCTACACCTAGAGGCTGATTAAACGCATTGATTCCCAAATACCTTTTTTCCATTTCATTGGATTCCAGCTAATTAGGTGCCATAAAACTGGTGTGTAAAATACCTATGCAATAACATTTATTAACTGATGATCATTAGGCATTAATAAAGGCTACTGTTCTTAAAAAAAAAAAAAAAAAAAAAAAATTTTTTTGTTTTTATTTATTTTTTTTTAATTTTTATATATTTTTTTTTTTTTAATTTTAATAAATTTTTTTTTTT
>VUQI01038693.1:8074-26058 GCA_015106735.1 Paratilapia polleni | reverse complement strand
GGGCATGACTTTCAGATACTCTTCATCTGCTGTAGATAGTTTTTTATTAAGCATGCCACTTCTTTTGTCCTTTACTTGTCCAGTTTCCTTTAAGGACACACTGCACACCATGCTGAGATATGAGTTTTAAGTTTTCAGCTAATAGCTCTTTGGGAATCACCTTGTTGGTGGAGAAATACTATTTTATGCCTCGCAAGCTGTATTACCTTTGGCATTTTTTTGCAGATTCAACTAAAGAAATGGAAACAAATTATGTGTTTTTGTGACAGGTTGCTAGTAACAAAGTGCCTAAAGATAAAATTTAAAATTGTTTCTTTGCTAAGTTGTCTGTTATGTGTAGACACAACACTGGTTCATCCCTTGAGTTAGGTGCCTTTTTTATGCTTGAATGATTCATAGGTCAGTGTTAAGTGGCTTAACAAAAAAAACACCTCTGAAAATTGTCAGGTACATGGACTGGAGTGAAAATGAGTGAAAAAGCAGCCAAACTTTGAAACTTTGAAAGACCTTCAGGAAGCCTGGAGAACTATTGCTTAAGACCACTTTAAAAAAAATTACTAGGAAGTCTGTCTCCTTGGAAGCAAAATATGAAGAAATAAGCGGTGGCACAAGACTTCTGCACAGTACTGTAGTTCAAAATAGTCAAAATAAAGTAGCTGCAACTCACTTGCTTTGCACTAAAGATTTAATTGCTCACAGAAAAGGATAGGATTGCCACTGATATTTTCATTAACAATTGATGTGATTATTTTGTTAATTAATGGATTCATTTACATTGCAAAATGAATTTGTTTGCTGGAGCACCAAATTTTTAAATTCCTTGTTTTATCTTAAAGAATTTAAATGTACTAGATCTTTTGCATCTTTTCTGTTTCAGTCAGCAGTCAAAAACACAAAGAGTAACTACAATCTGAATTGTATTGTAGAATCTTACCAAAGAGATGCACTGATGTAGCCAAGTTACTGCCTCCTCTTTGTGTGTGGGGAAAAAAATATGACCCTCCATGCATAACCTGCATAGACAACAGGATAAGGTGTTCAGTATAATTATCACTTTCATGGATCCCCTCCTGTCGTTTCAATGATATTGTTCTGCCATATCATGAAACATCTATTCTTTATTGCTGATACATGATGGATGCACAAGGCATCTGCAATGACAAGCATGAAGTAATGTAATGTAACACTGTGACTTCCTATTTGTTATGTAGTATAACTTTAAACCTGAAATGAAGGTGAGATATTTTGTACATTCTTTTAAAAAGGGTGCAAGGAGGTCGGTGCAAAAAGGTTTTTTTTTTTCTTCCATTAAATTCTCCAACACCTGAATTTTTAAAGATACCTGAGTGTTTGTTACACTTTGTCCCTTTGGGTACTTTGTCCTTCTCTTTCTCCCTCATCTCCTCTGCTCTCCGCAGTCTGTGACCTTGGAACAACCTCATCCATCTTGAGAGTTTGATCCTGTCCTGCTGCGCCCGGCCTGTCATTACATGCCTAGGGGGTTGAATGTCCTGGACTGCAGGAACATGAGGCTGCTCTAAACCCGAGCCATCTGGATATGCTACATTTCCCAAAAGCATACAGTTTGACTTGTGCTTTGTCTTTTCCTCTGGTGCCTTACATGTTCTGTACTTTACTCTTGTGTTTTCAATGTTAACCCTGTCGTCAGCTCTGTAACTGATGAGAGGGTAGCAGTTTCTATATAGTGCATTGTTTTGTGCCTCGTTTCCATTTCACTGCTGTGTCTCCCCGTTTCTCCCTCCATTTATTGCCCAATCTCCACACTATATAACATCCCAGACTGGATGACCATCTGCTTATCAAATTCCCAAAATACAAAATTTTTCCTCTGTCTGTCCTTCTGAAATCAAAGACTCTTCTCTCAGTGCACTATCATCCACTTTTTGGCCAAAAAGATGTCAAGGGTCATTTTCAGAAATGGTTTGTACAGGAAATGAGCAGTAAAATGCTTTTATTAGTCTTGATGATGGGATAAGAAGCCAAATTTTCTCTCATTGTCCAACAGAAGAGCTCTCAAAGCTCCTGTGTCACATACCTGGGCCCATTATTATAAGACCATCTGCCTGCTTTGAGCCTGAATTTTCAGAAGTAAAATGAGTTTTATTCCATCCTCTCTCCTGCTCTGCTTGAATCTTTCATCAGTGATTTTTCTGGCCTATTTCATGTAGTGAAAAAAGGTAAAAGACAAAGAAGTTCCTACGAATCCTCTGTAGCCATCAGTGGAAACCTTAATGCAGTAAGACATGGATGTTGTCCATTTTCCAACTTGTCCTTTTAGGGATTACACTGAACAGGCTTTTCAAAACAAACACATCTGGCTGCTGTTGATTAAAGTGTACAAAGTTTGGAAAGGAAAGGAAACATTCACTGCAGCCGTTGGTGATAGTTTGGGAGCAAATCATGTATTACATCAAGCTGCTGGCTATAGTCGAGGAAGCATTTAAGTGCTGTGATGAACAGTTGAACCTGTTACCTTTATTTTAAACCAAATCAATAGGTTACATTATGCATCAAAATGTGACAAGGAATAAAGTTTTCAACTATCAAACTTCAGTTTCTGAATGACTACATCTTCTTCTTTCAGCTGCTGCCTTTAGGGGTTGCCACAGTGGATCAACTGCCTCCATCTCACCCTGACCCTGCCCTCCTTTGTCACACCAGCCCTCTGCATGTCCTCCTTCACTACATCAATGAACCTTCTTGGTGGTCTTCCTCTTTTCTTCCTGCCTGGCAGCTCCATTTTCAATATGCTTTGTCCAATATATTCACTATCCCTCCTCTGCACATGTCCAAACCATTTTAGCCTTGCCTCTCTAACTTTGTCTCCAAACCGCTCAACCTGAACTGTCCCTCTGATGTATTCATTACTAATCCTGTCCATCCTGGTCACTCCCAACGAAAACTCTGACTACTATAGGGACAGCACTGTATACATAGAGTATAAGTACCAGTTTCAATTTTTTTTTTGGTTTTTTTGTTTTCTTTTTGTTTGTTTTGTTTTTAACAAATTAAAGCACAAGAAAACCATGGTTTAACATTTTAAATGTTTCTCTCTATTCTTGTCTGCCCCACTTAAACCATTTTAGTTTCATTAGCAGATCACTAAACCACATTCTTATACTGTTCAACCAACATGAACATAAGAGAGTGCTACAGTCCTGGTTTGAATCCACCAGCCGGCTGAGGTCTTTCTGTGTGGAGTTTGCATGTTCCTATGTGGGTTCCCTCTGGGTAGAGCCCAAAGACGTGCATGTTCGGTTAATTGATTCTAAATTGGCTGTAGGTGTGAATGGTCATCTGTCTTTCTGTGTTGGGCCTGTGATAGACTAGCAACCTGTCCAGGGTCTACCCTGCTTCTCACCCTGTGACAGCTGAGATAGGCTCCAGGCCCACCGCAACCCTGAATTGGATAAGCGGACGAAAATGGAATGATGGATGGATGGATAAATGGAGACAGCCACATTACACAAAAAGCAAGCTTTAACTGTAGCTGGTAAAGTCAAGACTTCAGGAAAAATACAAAAATCTGCAGTAGTAACAAAGGCCAAGGACCAAAGACAGGCCACAGACAAGGGAGACACAGGACTATACACTCACCACTTTATTAGGTACACCTTACTAGTATCAGGTTGGACTCCCTTCTGCCTTCAGAACTGCCTTAATTCTTCGTGGCATAAATCCAACAAACATTCCTCAATTTGGTCCATATTGACATGATAGCATCACGCAGTTGCTGCAGATCTGTCAGCTGCTCATCCGTGATGCAAATTTTCCATTCACATCCCAAAGGTATTCTAGATTGAGATCTGGTGACTACAGAGGCCATTTGAGTTCAGTGAATTCACTGTAATGTTCAAGAAACTAATTTGAGATGATTTGAGTTTTGTGACATAGCACGTTATCCTGCTGCATCCATCAGAAGATGGGTACACTGTGGTCATAAAGGGATGAACATGGTCAGCAACAATACTTAGGCAGGCTGTGGTGTTTAAACAACGGTCAATTGGTACTAAGGGACCCAAAGTGTGCCCCTTAGTACCAATTATGCCTGAACCGTTGATACAAGGCAGGATGGATCCATGCTTTCATGTTGTTTATACCAAATTCTGACCCTACCATCCAAATGTCACAGCAGAAATCAATACTCATCAGACCGGGCAAAGTTTTTCTGATCTTCTACTGTCCAACTTTGGTGAGCCTGTAAAAATTTGTAGCCTCAGTTTCCTGTTAGTTGACAGGAGCAGCACCCGGTGTGGTCTGCTGCTGCTGTAGCCCATCTGCTTCACATTTTGACGTGTTGTGCATTCAGAGATGCTCTTCTGCATACCTTGGTTGTAATGAGTGGTTATTTGAGTTACTGTTGTCTTCCATTCAGCCAGAAGGAGTCTGGCCATTCTCCTCTGACCTTTGACCTCAACAAGGCATTTTGGCCCAGAAAACTGCTGCTCAGCAACAACTTTGCCACATTCAAAGTCACTGCCATGGCTGATTAGACATTTGCATTTACAAGCAATTGAACAGGTGCATCTAATAAAGTGGCCAATGAGTGTAAATAGGAACTAAGTGACTAACACAACACAGGTGAAACTAATCAGGGCAGAGAAAGCAATCTCAAAGGCAGGAACCAGGACAAAGACAGGAAAGAAAACAACAGAAGACAAGGAAAATGAATTATCAAAATAAAAGAGGAAATGATTATAACTGAGACAAGAGAAGCATAAATAAACAAATGAAGACTCAGACAAAGAAACACAGGAGACACAGTGAAAGGGTAAACACTGAGAAACATGAGAAAAGTTATCTTGCAATATAAAAACAAGAATTAGTGTAACAGTATTCATCACCTAGGCTGCCATTAACTACTATGCTTAGTAGGTGAAATTTGGATCACTCAATGGGGATGAAAAGTGCACTTCCTTTCCCTGCATGATGACACACCATCATTAATAAATGGAGCAGGACAGGGCAGAGCAGCAAAGACATCACAGACATGGTGCACAGGTAGACTATTTCAGCCCACCTCATCAATCATTAAAACAAGCCACTGTAAAGACAGACATGTTGGAATTATCAGCTAATGGATGGGTGGATGGAAAGAGGTAGATGATAGCAGGCGCTCAGATAGGTCCATTATGAGTAAGATTTATGATTAAAGATCTTAAATCCATAAGCAAAGTCATGACTGCTATCACGACATGCGATACCAATGAGAGACACTGTACAGGTACCAGGATCAGATACACAGTGTTCAAGTTCAAGCCGGCATTCCAGAACTATTATTAATGGATGTACGAGCCACGTCAAAAGATGAGTACAGTAAAGGCACCAACAGGCGCAGCACACATCCTGCCCTTGTCCAACACTCAAACCATAGAGAGCCTCCTATTATCTACTGGATTCTGTTTAATATTTTAATATCCACACTGCAGTGCTCCTCCGTACTGCTGTCCGCCAGTTATCTTGAACCAAGTGATGCTGTGACCATCTGTGTGTGTGATGTTGAATTAGGTAGAGGGGATTAAAGCCTTGGAGGGATACAAGTCTTAATTAACCCCCACTCTTCAATTTCATCTGTTCAGCAACAGAACAGTCTGAACTCTACCTCAACCTTTTTTCATGATTTATTTGGTGCTCACTACTTTTAAATAAAGGAATTCAAGGTTTTCTGATGGCACAGCACTTTATCTCACAGCCCTGCAGAACAGCTGCATTGGAAACTGCTCTATAGAAAGGATTTATATACTGTTCGAGAATGTAAAAAGCATGTATGTGATTCATGTCTGGTGTTCCTAGTTAAGCTGTCTGAAATGTTATATTTTAGGCAGAAGCCCTGTCTAAATCCTGCTCTAACGTCTAAGCTCAGACCAATGTGCTTCTATTTTGTCTGTCAAATGTTTTCTTCTTCATGCGCTCCAAGATATTCAGTCAGCTGACAGTGCCAGTAACCACACCATACTACATGCTGGAGTATAAATAGTTTATATTTGACAAAATGATAAATATTTCACATACATACAGCTGCCATCAGACAGTAAAACAATTTAGACAGTAACATTTTTGCAGTATTTTTGCATCTCTGATGTCACATAATGCCACAGACCTTTACATTTTACATAACCATCAGACTTACATGATATTTCAATGCACAGTTTTGGTACACTTTAAAAGCCACACTTACTTTTGTTTGTACTTTTGGTTTAACACCTGAAGAAAGGATATTTTTATTTGCTATTGTTGCAAGTGTTAGATAAAAATATACAAAATACAAATGAATTACAGAGCATATCTTGCCCCTGCATGTTGAACAACAGTCCAAACGACTTTTTTCTTATCAGCAGTTGGTAAGATAACAAGCAGATTTACCACAATGTGAATTTCACTGATTATCACAGCAAAGCGATGTGTGTATGTTCATCTGTCCTACTGTCCTTGAGAGGAAAAGGCTACAAGGCACCCAAATGTTAAACTAAAGTCAGTGCGGGTGCTGTTCTGAGCCTCTGTGGAGGGAAAATAATACAATGATACACATCTGGTGATAAGAGCATAGATAATACAGAACAACTGCAACAGAAATACAACTGTGGTATGCAGGATAGAGGGGATAAGCTACATGCAGCTTACAATATGCCAAATAGATCTAAGATATGTGGATTTGAAGAATGCATGAAGACTTAGTCGTAGAAAGTCCGAAACATTGTCACTTTTTAAATAAACATTTCCTCAAAATTATTTGATTTTACACCCCACCTCAACCCCTGTCTTTTTTCACAATTTTAAGCTAATGGTAAAGGTGTACTGACAGCTGCAGGCAGCTTCTGCCTCCATAATGAAAACCATAACCGCAACAGTGTGATTTAAATATGATGCTCACTGAGATAAACACGTATAGATCAACTGATGGAAACTGGTGAGGTAAAAGAGTGAAACATTTAATCAGCTCGAAGCTTTATTACTTAATTAAATCATGCAAGTGGAAACGTAAAAAGAAACCTGTTCTGACTACTGATCAGCGGCTGGGACTGATTTATTTTATCCTGCAGTGGTTTTGTAGGAGGAAACTATCAAGGAACAGGTGATAGAACCACAACTCTCCTTAAGGCTATATTGTTAAATTGGTGTTTCAATTATAGACAGAACCTCTGAATAAAATACATGTGAACTGTTTTGCATACTGATAAGCTGCAGAGCATGCAAAGTTTGACTGTTTCTGTTATGACTGTAAGGTTTCCCCAAAACCTATTAGACAGAGACAGCATTCAACTGCACTCAGGATGAGAAAAAAGTGAACCTTGTAGAAAACATGGGAGATAACAGAATGAAATGGGAGGTAAAGTTAAAAAAACATAGACGCAAATGACCTTGCATGAGTCATCTTTACAGTTTATAACCTCAGTTTATAACCTTCCTTTCTCCAACCGCTGCTGCCTCTAAATCACAGCTGATCAGTGCTCTTACATGCACGCATGAAGGAACTAAACAAAAGGTTAGCACACTTTCCATGCATTACATAATCTTTCCTCAGTCTAATAGAACATTTCTATGTGAATGGAGACGCTTTCATATTTATTTAACACTATTTAACATGCTATAAAAAGAAAGCTACATTTTCTAATCTAAAGGACTGTATTGAAAGTATTTTATTGGTGAAGGGCTCTGGAAATTGGGAGGCTATTTTATGTTTTTATTTGTCTAAAGGTGGTCTGACTTTCTGAGAGAGCACAGGGATTCATTCTTTTTTATTAATTTTTTTATTTTTGTTTTTTTTGTTGTTGTTTTTTGTAGCCATTACTTGATGTACAGTTTTATATGAAAGTTGGTGCACCCCTGAGAGATGAGTTTCCTGTGGAATTTGACTACAAGATGTTTGCATCCAGAATCTACTGATATTTAGTAGAATCCATTCTCACCTGTATCCTGACGGTGGATTTCTGCACCACTGGCCATTACATATACCTCATGTGGGCCCTGTCTGAGAACCAGTATTAAATCAAGCTTTATTACTTATTAAGAGGAAAAGGGAATCATTCTTTTCTGTGTTAAGCAATATCAGGCTTTCCTAACTTTGGAAAATAACGGAAAATAACGTATCTTAAATATTGTTAAAAATTATTTTTAGACTATTAAAAAAAAAAACTTGCCCAAGTAAAATGAAATATGAAGTTCTGTCTGAAAGTAGTCTTTGTCTTTCAGCTTGTTTTGACTTCTACAGTTTCCCTTAAATGCCATTTCTAAATGACATTTCAGAGGGTGGAAATAATGAGCTGGAAGCATTTTAACATCTTTTTATAGCATCTTCCTGTTTTGCAGGCATTAGTTAACTTCAATTTTAGGCCCTCAGTTAGTATCTTAGAGACGCCCAGGGTTGCTGAGTGTTACCACACATATATAAGCCAGGTCAGAGTAAGAGAATTTCTCAGCTTGGGAGCTTTAATAAGTTTCTAAGTGCCTCTGTTCTAAGCGTTTTACAAGTAGATCAGTGCATATACACCTGACTATGTTTTAAAATGGGGGAAAAAACTTGGAAAGACACATAATTGGCTGTGGGTCTGGTACAACGTTGCCAGAAAAATATGAATTTTTGCACCATCTAACCTCTTGGAGTAAGACAAGAAACAGCCACCTGCACCAGTCTAGTTTAGTTAGACTGAGTGTGTTATTAAAATCACACTATAAGGATGTATTAATGAGTGAATCAGGAAAGGAAATTATTGTTAAAAGAATATTATTCCTATTCTAATATTATTTCCTGTTCTTGTTTAAATAAAATCACCTGATAGCTTTGACTTAATGATGAAGTTAAAAAAAGACAAAAATAGAGGTAGCTAAACCATGACTTCACTACCCCTAATTTTATAATGGTGGTGACTTTGCTTCACATGCACCATTAGTCATGTACCTATGGCAGGGTGTCCAAATATTTGCACATGCCACAATTACAGTTTAATTTTTTTTTTTTTTTTTGCTCTCTAAATTGTTTCATGAAGATGGTTTGAATCATGCTTCATGCTTAAAAGGTTGCACCAGTTCAATACTGTATAGTCATTTTTCAGAGACGATGCAGGTAGGACATAAAGCTCTATTTTCCTCAAGTCAAAATGAAGGCCCAAAGGAAAAAAAATGGAAGTGAGATTTTTATTTGATTTTTTTTAGATTTTCTATACAGTCCCTAAAAAGACACTTCTTCTAAATTGAATCTTACTTGGCTAGGACATGAAAAATGGGCCATTTTGTTAATACATCTTTAAGCAGAATACTTATTATTTACTGGGTGTGAACACCATCTGTTCAACAAAAGACTAAGGTAAAAAAATGAGGAAATTTTGAATGAGGAAAAAAGGAACCAAAAAATAGGAAATAATGGGATAGTAAAGCAATAGATAACTAATGGATAGCATGACAGAAACTGCAATGCCACAAAGATTCAGTAATACTGTCCAGTCAAGAAGTTCAGTTGCCCTGAAGTCTGCTGTGTTTTTGGTGTCCACAAAACATTTTGTGACCAAGGTATAGTGCAAATCATTACGGCATGCCCACATTTTTCATATTTCTATGTATATTTTGTGGAGACTTGCGCTGCATGTCAATCAAACCACAAAACATAACACACGGATTGATGGCCTGTGTAGATACCATTACTTCATGTACACTCTGAAGCCTTGGCTTGGAGCTTGATGCCAATGTCAAAAATCCATTTCAGCTACACTAACACACCAGAGAATGCCAGCCTTGCACACATGCTATGTATCATGGGAACAGTCCAGTGAAGTGAGGAGTGTAAAGTGAGAGAGCCATCAGTCAAGCAGCAGATTCCAGTGCAGGGCTACCGGTGCAGGACTGGTTGTTACAGTTGCCATTACGGCAGCACATATTTGTCGTTAGTGAGCTGCCAATATGAGTAATGCATCCTCCTTACAGTTTCCATGCCTACTACACTTCAGGAGACCACAGGAAAGCAAATAGTAGAAAAATAAGTACAAATGTACAGGCAAATGCATTTTGCTGTTAGGGCATGATTAAAGATGCTAATGGGTTTGTTTAAGGATAAATTTGGCTTAATGGCACTTGGAGGTGACTTGGTTGAGTCTGCTTGATACCCTGTAGATATGAGTCAGTGGTGAATGCTAAAAGAAATGAACAAACAAACACACAAAAAACAAACAAAAAAACAAAAAGGAAAAAAACAAAGACAATCTATTTGACCTTTTGTCCTTACTCTGGCACTAAACATTAAACCTCATCAACGTTGCAGCATGTTTTATTAAAGGGCATGTAGTCATCAGACTCCTTGAAACTTACTCAAACACCCTGGCTTTTATGTTACTCATTGTAACAGCCATGTTCAGCCCAGCTTGGCCCGTGTGTCTTGGCTGTAAAACAGGACCTGGAGGAGAATGGCAACATCAATCAGGATCTGGACTGAACCGCACACCCAGAACTGAGCTGGGCTTTCATTCATTACAAAGTAGGTGGTCTTGAAGACGTCACCAGCCATCCACAGTAGCACCATTTTCACACTGGAGCAATGGAGACACAAAGAGACACAGGCAAAGTATGAGCTTTCTTCAAAGAATTGACATTTTGGAAACTGGGCTTATCAGCTTTCTTGCTCAGGGTTAGATAAGAAGACTGATACTATACTCATGTTAGCATGCTAGGATAGCTGGAGCCAGTTAGCATAACTTAGGATAAAGCTAAACTCCAAACAAGGAGAAGCAGTTAGCCTGGCTCTGTTTGAGTGTACCTACCAGCTTATAAACTCACTAATTAACTAATAAACATGGTATAAATAATTTGTTTAATTTGTACTGAAAACAACAAGTGTAAAAATGGCAGTTCCATTTTAGGAAGGGTTATGAGTGAGCAAATGTCTTGACTGGCAACCATTGTGGACAACAGAACACTTGTAGTCCCAGCCAGGTAGGACAGTCCTGTGAAAAAGAATGTTTTTACAGGACTCTGTGAAAAACTAAGTATACCCAATGATTAAGTAGTTTGTAGAACCACCTTTAGAATCAGAATCAGAATTATTTTTATTGCCAAGTTTGTACACAAACGAGGAATTTGTCTTGGTGTCATGGTGCAATACAGCAATAACTTGAAGTAATCGTTTTTTGCATGACTTTATGGGTCTCTCACCTGGTTGTGGAGGAATTTTGGCCCACTCTTCTTTACAAGGTTGCTTCAGTTCATTGAAGTTTGCAGCCATTCGATAATGCAGAGCTCTCTTAAGGTTTCGCCAAAGCATTTCAATCGGGTTGAGGTCTGAAGTTTGACTGGGCCATTGCAACACCTTGATTCTTTTCTTTTTCAGCCATTCTGTTGCATATTTACTGGTGTGCTTGGGATCATTGTCCTGTTGCATGACCCAATTTCGGCCAAGCATTAGCTGTCAGATAGATGACCTCACATGTGACTCTAGAATACTTTGGTATACAGAGGAGTTTATGGTCAACTCAATGACTGCAAGGTGCCACAGGTCCTGTGGCTGCAAAACAAGCCCAAATCATCACCCCTCCACCACCAGGCTTGGGGTGTTTGTGCTGATTTGCTGTGTTTGGTTTTCGCCAAATGTAGCACAGTGCTTTATGGCCAAACATTTCCACTTTGCTCTGGTCCTGTCCAAAGGACACTGTTCTAGAAGTCTTGAGGTTTGTTCAGATGCAACTTTGCAAACCTAAGCCATGCTGCCATGTTTTTTTCAGAGAGAAGAGGCTTTCTCCTGGAAACGTTTCCAGGAAACAAGCCTTATTTAGTCTTTTTCTAATTGTACTGCCATGAACATTAACATTTAACATGTTAACTGAGGCCTGTAGAATCTGAGATGTAGCTCTTGGCAATTCCTCTGAGCATCGCACATTCTGACCTTGGGGTGAATATGCTGGGACACCCACTCCTGGAAAGATTGTGGCATTGTGTTAACAGACACCAGTTTGCTCCTCCAGACCAGCAAACTACCAAAACTTCTGCTTTTTTAGAGGTGGTCACACTTACATTTGATTAGCAGCATCTGGCTGCTACTTACCCTCTTAATTCCTATGGAAGGAGTAAGGGTGTACTTAGTTTTTCACAGGACTGTGAGTAACCTAAAATCAAGTATGGCAGTTTTACACGTCAGCTTTTGTACATATTTAGCAAAAAAGATGTATTGTGTTAGTGGGCTTGGGAGAAAGATTCCATTACCACTACCTGAGCCAAGCTTACCGTTTTGAGACAATCCGCTTGCTTCAGTTGCATATTTATTGTGCAGACATAAAAGGGGGAATGATTTTTCAAGAAAACAACTTTTTATTTCTCAAAATGATAAACTATTAGTTTAAAATGCTTTCTTTTATACAGTACACAAATAACCTTCCTGTTGATTAGGCCTCCCCAAAGAACCCAAAGTAAAAGAAATGCAATAGAAAAGATAATGACACTATCAGCCAAAAGTGGCTGGTCCACAGCATTCATTTGAAAACTTTAAACAGATTTTTTGGTTTGTTCTTGATTAAACTCCTGCTGTCTAAGAAACAGCAGGGGAGGCAGTGAAAAATCATTAAGCAGATTGAAGTTTAGTCTAAACTTCTGATTGATCAGACCAAGTGAGAGAAAGCAAAGGAAAGGGAAAGACATGAACAAAGACTGTCTGAGACACAGGGGCTGAGAAGAAAGACTACAGAAGATGCTAGTCATCCTCCAAGCTGGCAGCCTGTTCCTAACACAGGACCTTGAAGGAGTCATCTGAAACTCTGCAGAAAGCATCAGACAGAGTATAGAAATCATCCTCTTATCACTGCTTATTGTACTATTCCATCATTTCTTCATCCTCCATCAGTTTTTTTTTCATACCGCTCTCTCAAGCTTTCTCCTCCTCCCTACCCTTTTCTCCTTTCTGTTGCAGTCTTGGCTTATTTTGAGTCATTTACCATCAAGTTCCTTTAACTCTTACCCTTCACGCTCTATGCTCTTACCTCACTCCCACTCCACCTACTCTCTGCTCTCTCCTCTATTTTTTAATTCTTGCTTTCTGGACAGTGAAGTCCCATAGGCATGAATGTAATATGAGTTTATTCTTTTTATTAGAGCTGAGTGGGCCTGGCCAGGACAATCAGTCATCAGTGAGACATACAGTAAGGGTCACACAGGATAGGGGGTGGAGTGGAGAGAGACAGAGAGACTGCAGAGAACAGAATTCATCTAGCATGCAGTAAGAGGGAGACAGGCCTAAGACAACCCAACCACCAGAGAGAAAGTGAGGGACCTCTGTGAATGGGAAGGAGACCTCTGTGAGATAGCTATGGATGATGAGTGTATACGGGGGTAGAGGCAGCCTAATGACTATGGGGACAGCAGTCCTGCACTATCCTTCAGCTACCCTTGCATAGTGGCATCAAACTCTCCCCTGGGCTGCCTTCAGGCTCTGATGAGGAACCAAAACATTAGTGACAAACAAGCTTTTCCTGCCATGGAATGGCAGAGAAATTAGGGCAATATTATTCAACATATGTATAACTGTACCAAATGCAGACAATACAGGTAATATGTCTTTGTGACTCTTCTGTGCTGATATTACGCAGATTCATTATAGGCTTAAATAATCACAAACAATTTCATGATGCAATTTTTATAATACTTAACCAAATTTCTTGCTTAAAATAACAGGTTCATTTGAAGGTGTTTCTCAGTGTTATTATTTTAACAAACAGGCCAAAACAAGAGAAAATTAACTCAGCTTTTACTGATAAAACAGTAAGCACTGGAACAACTCTCCAAGAATGCATGAGTCCACACTCTCTATTTGCTCTGTACACAAATGACAGCATCAGTTCACTACACTACCATTTACATATAAATGTTAAAACTTACTGATTTGTAATTCATCCCAGATCAGCTGGAGATTACAGAGTTGTTCCTAAGATTGCTCATAAAATCACATAGGACGCTAACAAATATATAAGGGTCTACTTTTACAATGAGCTTAAATGACTCACTTACATTGGAATTGTGATAATCCATCAGTGACTCTATTCCTTCAGAGGCTTTTATGTCTACAGAAATATAAGGCTCACTTTCTACTTTAGAGACCATTTTATGTTACGATACAACCTTTGTCCCTCTAGAAAGTCTTTCCACTGGGCAGCCAACTTAATAACCAGTTATTTTGAAACCCCTAATTGATATGAATGGGGAGATAGTCATAGCTCTAATTTCAATCGACAAAGGACGTAAAAACTGCATGCACAGGATCACAACTCAATCTGATTTAAACACACACACACACACACACACACACACACACACACACTTTAAAAGGTTGGTAACTTTGCCCAAAATAAAGCGTAAAAGGTTATGCTTCTAATATGCATGTGCAAAGTTACACAACATTTATAACTCAATTCAGAATTCAGTCATCATCAGTATCTCTGACTCATGCCACTGGAGCATTGAACAAATGCTATGCTAATATGGATAGAGTAATCCAAGAAAAAAAAAAACAAAAAGCACACTTCCCTGCACCTTTACTACAATAACAAAGACAGAGGTATACCTGCCATCATGAATCTCTACTGTGTGCATGTGGCAGTGCAACAACATGATTGTTCTTCTTCTAACATGTTTCTCATTTAGGCTGTTGATTGGCTCTTCAGAATTCTCTAAATTTCTACTGAGTTTTCTCAGAGAGCCAAGTTTCTCAGTTACAATCTCGCTTGTATTACCAACTTAATTCTGAAAATTTAAGGCTCTGGAAATACCAACAGTCCTAACCAAGCGGACTATAATTCAGCAGGCAAAGTCTGGTGCTTCTCACGAGTCGAACACTGAAACCGTGCTAATGATCTTATCTACCCACATCTTATACTTGCCACAGCATAAAGACACTTTTTTTCTGATTAAGTTAACAAGCTTTGCTTTTAATTGATGCATTATTTGAATCCAAAGGTAGAACTGGATCAAATGCAAGATAAGTGAACAGTACTCAGCACAAAATATACAGCTTCCTGGTTCTTCCTATATGGTCCAACTGACTTGGTTTCCTCCAATTTAACCACGTTGGGGTCTTATAAGAATGAAGCTATTTCCACTGCTCCCAAAGGCTGATCAGGGAGCGCTTGTTTAGAGCACATCTGAGTCTCAGTGGTATGTTACGTTCCCCTAACAATTTAAACTTTCGGGGTAAACATTCTAGGGTTTGATTGAACTGCTCCAAAAATAAGTGCGCTAAAGAATTTTAAATTGTTGCTTTTACTTCACACTCTCTCTCTCAGAATACCAGTATTCCTCAGGGAAAATACTTGGTTTTTGTTCGACTGAAGTTCTTTTTCTTCAGACAATACCGTTCACTGAAGTTTCGATTTTTTTTGTTTTATCTCTCTTATTATTTTTTTTCCTTTCACTGCGCCACCTTTTTTCCTTTTCTCCAATGCTCCGCACAACTGTCATCTTTGTTTTTACTGCCTCTGTCATTCCCTTTACTCTGCTCCTCTCTACAGTATAAAATGAAATTAAGTTTTATCTCATTATTAATATTTAGAAAGACTTTTATCAGCTGCTACTGTGATCCATGACGAAAACCAAATAATAAAGTTGCGTTTATTATTTGGCAGTGATGTGAGAATGTATTTGCACTGCTCATTACAGATGAAAAAGGTGAGGTGAACAAATGCTTGTTAATGTTTTAAATGGCAAAAATGTAACTCCTTAATAACGTCAGCTTGTTACAATGGAAGTACGCACATCCTTTAATTACATTCAGTTCTTGAGGAGAGCAATTTAACTGTGAATTCAGGCAAAAAGTACCATGTTTCCTACCTCTTGTCAAGACTAGAATCTCCTTGGATGTGCCTTGTGGAAGACAGTATATTTGAGGCCAAAGGTCAATGTAGTTTAAGTTAAACTTAAAAAAATGGCAGTGGTTTCTGCTATAGCTATAGCTGCTGAAGTAACAGCTCTGATATGGGTTGTTCAGTTCTGACTTTTGAAGACATCTTGTGAGAAAAGTTGTATTAATATGCACTATATTATGTTATAATAATTACAACAAAAATTCATGACAATTTAAGTTCATGAATTGCTGAAATTCAAACCAAGCATCAGAAGGCAGAAGAAAACTTATTTACTACAAGTGACTTTGAATGTAGCATGGTTGTTAGTACCAGACGGGCTGGTCTGAGTATTTCAGAGACTGCTGATATACTGCACAACCATCTCTACAGTTTACAGAGCATGGTCCGAAAAAGAGAAAATATCCAGTGAGTGGTTGTTCCCTGGGCCAAAATGCTTTGTTAATATCAAAGGTCAGAGGAAAATGGCCAGACTGCTTTAATAGGAAGGCAACAATAACTCAAATAACCACTTGTTACAACCAAGGTATGCAGAAGAGCAACTCTGAATGCCACAGCATACCTGAGAATTTTTGCTGACCATGTCCATCCCTTTATGGTTACAGTGTATCCATCTTCTGATGGCTGCTTCCAACAGGATAACGCCCACAAAGCTCAAATCATCTCAAACTGGTTTCTTGAACATGACAGTGAATTCACTGAACTCAAATGACCTCCACAGTCACCAGATCTCAATCCAATAGAGCATGTTTGGGATGTGGTGGTGGAACAGGAGGTTCGTTCATTCAGCCAACAAATCTGCAGCAACTCTGTGATGCTATCATGTCAATATGGACCAAAATGTTTCCAGCATCTTGTTGAATCTATGCCATGAAGAATTAAGGCAGTTAAGAAGGCAAAAGGTGTTCCAACCTGGTACTACCAAGGTGTAACTAGTGAAGTGGCTGGCGAGTGAATATAACCATGCAAGATGGTGCTTAATGGGAATCTGCACTAAAAATTAGGGTATAGGTCAAGATAATTAAGCAGTTGATGGTGAAGAAGAGGAAAAAGAACACTAAAAAGTTGAAAACTACACCCACAAGAGCCCTTACAGGTCGAAATACTATTACATAAAAACTTCACCTGCTGCACCTCTAAAGACACATTTTTCCTGATTTATTTTAACGAATGTCTTTTTTTGTCCTTTGCGGCCCATAAACCTTTGTTTATTTTTCATCTTAATCACTGCCTCGGTTTTTCTTGCTAGCCTCACTGCCACTGCCTAACCTTCCCTCCCTTCCTTCTCCTAACCTCATCCTGTCGAATACTCCAAGCCCCGCTTTGACTAATTTCTTTGCTCAGGAGACAGCAAACATCATTAATGAGGATGAGTCATTAACAATGTAATTAAGGAGAGTGGGTCATCTGTACAAAAGAAGTCTCTACAATAGAGCAGGGAAATGAAGACAAAACACCAATTTGAGATCATTCATGTCTCGCAGGTACACAGATACAAACTCACAAATATTCTTCCCACATGCTACTGTTTGTCATGCTAGTCTCATGTTGGTCCATCTGGAACAGATATTGTTTGTGGTGCTTGTGGCTCAGTTGACAGTTGATGAAAGACAAACAGAACAAACAATTGAACTTGGTCCTGATTAAGGCTTTGAGTGCCCACAGGGAGAAGGCATGATTATGCTATTGACTGAGAATACTAAGTGAGTGACTAGCTCTGTCTCACACACTCACACACACACACACACTTGTTTTGACATCTTAGTGGGGAACTCCATTGACATAATGCGTTCCTTAGCCCTTTACCCTAAACCTAACCAACAGAAATGAATGGCTAACCCTAACCCTTACCCTAAACCTAACCATAACCTAATTGTAACCCTAAACCTAAAACAAAGTTTTGAGCCTCAAAAATGCTCAAAAATGCCTTCAAATTCGTGAGGACCAGCGTTTTGTCCACACAAATCACAGTTGGTCCTCACAACTATAGTTTCATGTGAATTTTCTCCTCACAAAGATCTCTAAACAAGTACACACACACACACACACACACACACAAATCGGGATCACCACTTAGTGCTAAATTGTACTAAAAGAGAAATAGAAAATGCATGTCAAACTGCACATTTTCTCTCACATTCC
>VUQI01038692.1:0-11085 GCA_015106735.1 Paratilapia polleni | reverse complement strand
ATCAAGAGGAAGATAGATGGTCACAAGCCATCAAACAAAGCTGAGCTGCTTGAATTCTTGTACCAGGAATGGCATAAAGTCACCCAACAGCAATGTGAAAGACTGGTGGAGAGCATGCCAAGACGCATGAAAGCTGTGATTGCAAATCAGGGTTATTCCACCAAATATTGATTTCTGAACACTTCCTAAGTTAAAACATTTGTAATGTGTTGTTTAAAAATGAATATGAACTTGGTTTTTTTGCATTTTTTGAGGTCTGAAAACACTGGATCTTTTTTGGTATTTTGAACATTTTTCATTTTCTGCAAATAAATGCTCTAAATGAAAATATTTGTATTTGGAATTTGGGAGTTATGTTGTCAGTAGTTTATAGAATAAAACAAAAATGTTCATTTTACTTAAACATATACCTATAAATAGCAAAATCAGAGAAACTGATAATTTTTCAGTGGTCTCTTAATTTTTTCCGGAGCTGTATATATAAACAAGATTTTGTTAATTTAGGATGGACTGAGGCAGAGTGAAAAACTGTCCTGTGGTCTGCTGGATCAAAATGTTGGTCAGCTGGATCAAAATATGAGATTCTTTTTGGAAATCATAGATGCTGTGTCCACTGGGTAAGGAGGAAAGCGAACATCGAGCTTGCTATCAGTGCATAGTTCAAAAACCAGCATCTGTGTTTGAATGGGTGCACATGGCATACTCAGCTCAAATCCTATATCAAGCATGAAAACATTTTGCTGGTCTTCTCTGCTCCCAAGAGTGTTGCTAAAGGAAGAGTTGATGCAACACAGTGGTCAACTTGCCCCTGTCAGAAATATTTTCATTTAAACAGACATATATTTAAAAACAAGCAAGCAAAAACAACATTCCTCTGTTTCACATTGGATATATTACCTTTGTACTGTTTTTAATTAAATATAGGACTTAGATTTGGAAATCATTGCATTGCATGTTTTTATTTCCATTTTACACACCATCCAGACTTTTTAGAACTGGGACTGTATTGGAAAGTAATGGCTTGAAGATAAGTTTTATATACCCACATAGAGATCTGACCCTACCTTATAGCATGCACAAGTGTGTTTTGTTTTGTTCTTATTCAGCTTTTTTTTTTTTAACTTTATTACTCATACTAATAAAGTTAATTGGCAGTAAGAGAATGGAGCATACTGTCTAGATGAAGTAAAATACCATAAAGTCAAAATCATCATAAAGTAAAATCATCATCATCAAAGGAAAAAAACAAAAAAACAAACAAAACAAAAACAAAAACAAATGAAGTGCACAGAACACTGACTATTCATTCACCTTCTGTTATGTCTCTTTGATTAAACTCTTGTTTCTTCCCCAAGCCAAGTGAATAATCTTTAATACGTGAGTGCTTCAATATAATTGCATTATTTCACCATCTCCCTATTATGCTGGTGTATTAGTGGCGTATTATTGTATTTATCCATTCTCCTGCTCTTGCTCCCAATTGGGAAACACAAGCTTGACCTTGGGAGGCTGCACTTTGGCTCAGTGTATTAGGGTGTTTTGTCTGTACTGTGTGAAGACATGGAGGTGAGGTCCTCTGTGTACCTCTTTCCTCTCTACACTAACATGCTAGGTTACTCAAAACATGCTGGTGTGAACTTTGAGTCTGTCTCTTTGAAGCCAGCTCACCATTTATCTTTTGCGTCACTGAATCAGGTAAACCACTTACAACACACTTCATCATGCAATGAGAAAAGGTGACAAGCTGCAAAAGTGCTGAGCTTTCCAATAAAAGTTCAGATACACGTACAAAGTAATGCAGCAGTAATGAAACCATTAAATAAGAAACTTGCAATATCTAAAACAAACAGAATGTCAGCATGGCCACCAAAAAGGCAAACTTACAAAAAGATACACACTCAGCAGATCCTTATGAAAAAAAAATAAGGTGAAAAGAAATACTCGTACTAATAAAGTTAATTTTATACTTGAATAAATTGTATTTGCATTTCAAGTATTATTAATTGCATTGTCATTCTTCCTTGAACTGTGTTAATTAACATATTGACTTCATTCAGATTATTTTGTACTTCGAAATGCATTTTGTCCCACTTTTACTTATTTTAACTAAAGTGAGGTATTCCTAAACTGGCATTGGTCAGTATTTTGATTAGTGCGATTATTCACTCATTTTGCTTCATGACACTCTTTGATAAGTTGTTTTTTATGTAGTGCCACTTTGTGTAAGCGGCTCCATATAAACGTTCACTTAAAGCTAAAACCTTACAACAATGCCTTTTAGCTTTCAACTTTGTATTGTCAGACTCAAATTTAATTACATTAAAGTTTGCAGGAGAGATAAGAAGAATGGCTTATGTTTACTCTACGGCCATATTCATATTCATATTTAGGTAGCACAGTGATTGGATAGATAAACTATGAATGATGAACCAAAGAAGACAAAATAGTGTTAAAATGGTGTGCTTTTCTCTGTGTGTTCTCTTTAACCTTTATCTTAAAGTAAATCTGATCCTTACTTAGGAGAAGGAACAACCGATCTGTTTCTGGATAATGAGGAAATCACACACACCCTCACTCTCCTTCTGATTCTGTGGAATATATCCTACACATAATCTGAAATGTTCCCACATATACACGCACTCTCTTCTCGTTTCCTCCAGCACTAAAATCCCTTACATGTGCACTAACACATCCCTTTCCGTGCACACTTATATACTGCACAGACAACTCGGTATGCCTGTGATAATGAGCTATACCTTTTCTCTGTGCTGTCCACTGACATCTCTTCAAACTCTAGCCCCATGCTGTGTGTGGATGTACCCTCTTCACTCACACTCTTCTACTAATTTATTAATTGACCCCCAGAGGTAAAAACCAGAAGTGAATTGAGAGCAAATGGCCATATTAACCTCATTTGTGACCTACAATGTGTTGTGTGTACAGTAGAAGCAAAGCTTGAACAAGCCAGGTTATAACTGATTGAGCATATATGAAAACTGGTTGTTCCCAGATTATTGAAAAGTGTCTTTACAGACTCTGTGTCCATCTTTGCTGTTGCTGTGGAGAAGCAGCCAGCCTCCCACACAGCATGAAACATCTCCTTCATTCCTGTTTGGCAGAGAAAATGCCGCTCACTCCTTTTCTGAAAAGTTCAACCTTGCAGAGTTTTTGAAAGCACTTTGCTCTGCTGAAACAGCTGCTTGGTGCTGTGATTGTTTGAGAGCACCAACCTTTTGTGTGCCTTTGAGCTGCTTTCATGTTCAGTAAATTACAGAAGAAATAATTCTATGTATGAGGAAAGCTAGACTGTAAAAGTAAAATAAAAAAAAAAACCCACTACAGTAAGAAATATTAATGCATGTTTTATTTCATGGTGCGAAAAAATCTACAGCATGCAGCTGATCTTTAATACAAAATTGTTCCTCTTTATTTGGTTGTGTTTATGTTTCGTCTCTTGTCATTCCCTACATTTGAATTTACAGGATTCTTAGAAGAAACAAGAACAGAGGAAGCACAACACTCCAATTCTTTTAAATCATTTAATCATATTTAATTATCTGGCAAATAATGAGACTTACTGACATGCGTACTCTACATGTTGACAACTAAAAATGTGCAGAAGGCTTGCTTGCGGTTTGCTTTATTGTCATACATACATTAATTGATTCAGTTTGTGTTCCTGTTATCTAAAGGCCAGGCTGTCCAGTTTGCCTCAACTGTGCATGACAGCTACTGAACTGCTGCAGTTTGAATGCCATGGGTCCATACCATCAGCATTGCTGCTGTGGTGCGGCTACTGACAGGACATAGAGAAGGAAAAAGAGAGCTCATCAGCTCAAAAATACAGCCTTCACCAAACATTCCAATAACTTATTGATATAACATATTATGGCTATATATTACACATGAAGAGTCCAGTTTCTCCTTTAATGACATGCATGCTAAAATGCTAAAAAAAAAAAAAAAAAAAAAAAAAAAAAAAAAAAGAAAGAAAGAAAAGAAACCATTGACCTGTATTATTACCTGTTACATATTTCGATAAATCCAAGACATAGAAATTATAGTGAAAGGTTTTGGTTACATTATATCAAAATGACTAATAACAGATTATTTTACTGTCTATCTGTGGCTTAAATGGATGGATACCTTCCTGTATCAATACCATGTGATCTTTTCCAGTGTTTTTCCTCGTGTTTCTTACGTGTGTTCCTTGTGCTCTCTCAGTTTTTGGATTACTTTCCTGTTTTTTTGGACTTTTACCTTGCCAGTTTTATGGTGTGCTGGATATTGTTTGTTTCCACTACCTGCCTGACTCCTGTGTCAAATGTTTAAGTCTTTATTTTTATGTTTCTTAGAGAAAATCTGTTTCTCGAATGATGCTCATCAGAGACAGAAACAAACTTTAGACTGTCTCTATAAAATGAATAAATCTGTCCTCCCCATTCTTTTTTTTTTTACTTGCACTCACAATGCATCTTGTTGCATAATCAATTAATGAAAGTGGATTAACATTACAAATTAAACGCTGCTAATTCACCTCTCCTGTATACATAATTACATGGAATGGATGGCCAGCTTGTAGTTTAAGTAGGAGTATAAGTAGGATTTTCTCATAATAAGATGTCTCCTTGATACTAGTACACAAACAAGGCTGAAGTCAAGTGACTGATGAGAAAGCATATTTGTTTCCATGTTCAATGTTGCAACACAACATGAATCTAAAGTATACTGCAGACATGCAGTATGTTCTCAGTCTTCCTCTCACTATCTTCCTTACTGACTGGCCAGTGACATTTTGGAGTCTGTATGCTTCTTTTGAAGCAAACAGAGCTCTCCTCACACCTTTCAGACATCAAATTTTTGTAACTTTCAGAAACTATTCAACAATTGCACCTGCTTCATACAGGAACTGGCCAGATGTGTGGTGGTGAGAAAATTGTCAGGTTGTGAACTTCCCTCTCTGTCTGCAAGCCTTAAGAAACAACTGATTTTCTCTTTTCTGTTTGTTCGACTGAATTAAAGACTGTCAGGTTCTCTCTCGGCTGGCCTGTCTGGTTGTTTGCTGCTTTTGGTGACTGGCAAGACTTGTTTGTATTCTACCTGCCAACTTATTCGTCTTGCCTGTCTGCCTACCTACCATCTGTCTTCCTCCCTAATTTTTTTGAGATTTCAAGAGAAGAAATGACACAAGTAAACATGCAATTCTTGACAAACACTGTATTGAAGCCCTTTTCTGTGCCAACCTGTAATGATTATTTCACTTAAGTGTCACTTAATGTTGATCATCATTGGTCGATGTTTTCTCCTTCTCTTTCTCAATCACACTATTAGATTCATAAATAAAATTTGTTAAAACCAAGAAGTGTGTTTTCCCCCTTTAAATGTTTACTTATGAATGTCTGTGAGTATGCAGTATCTAATTTGTCGCTAAGGAAAAGACTTGGTAAACATTTCTGTTTACCAGCTCTGAGGTTGGTTTCCTGTTCAACTCATGTACCCGGCAGCCTGCAGTTACAGCTTCTTGTTAGCTTTTCTCTATCTCCTATTACCCTCGAACATCTTCTTCTATGCCCTTTCCAAAACACACTCAACACAAAATGTACTGCCATAAAAACTTTTTTTGATATGGTTTTTTTTTTTGTTTGCATTAATATAAGGAAAACTTATGAGGGTTGAGAAGATCTGGAAAGCAACTAAATCAGTCCGTACTAAAAAAGATGTGTAAAGCTGGGGCTTAAACTTTCAGCAGGCAATTAGCATTAGAGTTTCAGTGCTGAAGAGACAGGTTCAACTTCGAAAACATGGCAAGTTTTCTCCCAGCATAGAAGTTTTCAGTCTAATATATTGGGGAAAAATGTTGGCTCTAGAAGTATTTTCTTCTCACTTTGTAAGCCTGAAAACTGCAGTAAAAACCTAATGGAGAACATGCAACTTTGACACAGAAGTGCCCTGCCTTAGTTTGAACCTAGGGCAGCAAGAGGGCTTATGTCATGGTCCCGGGTCGTTTGACCCGGTGTTTTGAGTTGCGGACTTTCCTGGTTATTTTCTGTCATTTTGTGGTTTAGCCTTTGTCTCTGTGTTTTGTTATTTTCCTGTTTTATTTTGGTAACTGTTGTTTGTGGTGCCTTGAGTTTAGCTTTGATTCCTTTGTCTCGTCTGTCCGGATTTAGTTCAGCGGTGTCTTGTTTTCCCTGATGTGCTCCACCTGTTTCCCCTCTTCCTGATTACCTTGCCTCGTGTATTTAAGCCCTCAGTTTGCTTCTGTTCCTTGTTGCGTCGTCCCTCGTAGCTGTGTGTTCTACACCTCTCTAGGTTGTGTTTCTTCCTGTTCCATGTTCCATGTTCTTAGTGTTTGGATTCCTTGCTCCTGTCTTTGTTTTTGTTTTAGTATCCCTTTTGTATTTAGTTTAGTATTAAAGCTGTTTTTTGAGTTTACTCCCTGTCTCCTGAGTCCTGCGTTTGGGTCCTCCTCCTACCTGCCACACAGCTATCTATGACAGCTTACCACTGAGCTACCAAGCTGGTAAGAAAAAAAAAAAAACAAAACAAAACAAAAAAAAACTGGTAGTCCAAATCCAAAGCCACTGCAGGTGGTGATGCTATCATGCTGACCTTAATTTTACTAAAATTCTGCTTGAATCCTTTTTGCATCATTGAGGGTTGACTAAAAATTGTATTTTCTGCTTTTCAAGCAGAGCAAAACAGAAAAAGAATTTTGGAACCATTGGCATAGAGTTATACAATTTCTATAATCCCTCTATATCATCACTTATGACCCAACAGAGGTCACTCTGAGATCCTCTTCCTCCCTGTTTCTTCCTCCCTGTTTCTTCCTTCCTGTTAATTCCTTCCTACCTAATCCTTCCTCTTCTTCTATCTTTCTGTTCTCTGTTCTACATACAGAGAGCCCACAGTGGACAGGACTAGGCATGGCTGGATTCACACAAAATCTGCCAACACAGCACCTTCTCATAGGGTTGTGCTGAGGTGTGGGAATGTTTCTTTGTGCTTTAGAACATAACCACCATGAAATTAGTGGAAAAAAAAAAAGATTCATAGACGTTTTGAATGTCATGTTCACAAACAGTAACTACTGAATGTGGATACCATAAATTGCAGATTATGTTTTCTACTACTTTTAGGCGTGCTGCACATATTATAACAGAACTGTAAGCTTTGCTTAATTGTGAAATTCACCTAATAAAAAAAATAGATGGTAGTTTACATCTCACTTTGCATAGTATTTTGTCTTTTGTACTGATTGAGTCAGGAGAAAGTGGTCAAATTGTGAGCCATCTAACATTGCACACAAAGAAAATGAATGAGGGGATTATTTGTAGAGGTAATGGTGCATTTACAGTAGCTGTTCCACTTTAGTACTCTATTGTTGTACAATAATAAAATGGTAGATGCACTTGTTTAAATAAACATTTGTTTAGACCACATGAAATACTACATATGCAGTGGAAATGAACAAAAACAGAATCAATCAAGGCAAAAATGGAGAGACAGAAATAATTCAACATGTTCAATATGAGGGTCAAAGTGTCTTGATAACATTTTATGTAGTTTTATAACTACAGCTCCTGTTGACAGTGGGTGTGTGGGTCTTTTCATCTCTCAGTGGAATGACAGAGTAGATCATGAAGAGTTGGCTAATTGCTGCTCTCCTCATAACTTTACCCTAAATTATTTTCAAAGCTTGTTTCCTTTGATATCATCCTTTTCCTAATGAAAAGACATTGAAGACGTCATCAAGTAGCTCTGCCCAGCAAATTAACACGTCGACATCTTAAACCTCGCAAGATTAAAAAGGCTAATTAAGCAAAGGAAATGGTGTAATGGTCAACTGTGACAAGATACAGAGTAAAAATGATACAAATATTCATTAATAGGTCAAAATTCAGCCCTGGTCAAACAATTTCCTCAAAACTCAGGAGATTAATAAAAGCCTGCAAGAAAAAAAATCTTGCAGTGAAATGTGTAGTTTTCACAGATGGTCTGAAAGAGAGAGTGTGTGAGTTTGTGTGCACCTGTTATTGAGAGAAAATCCATTTCAATAATGAGTCTGTCCGTGTGAACTGAAGCTGCCTAGGGTTGCATTGCCTCTTTTGTTTAAGGAGCAACATGTCAGCTGATTTATGAATTAGTGTGTGAAAAAAATCATGTCAGCTCACCCGCACAGATATTCACATGAACACGAACATGTGGAAAATGGGGAAATATCGGTGATGGCTGCACACTGACTGACAGACATATTCTAAGCCCTGTCGTATTGCAAATGGATTCCTATCACGTTACTGTATGTTGGTCGAAAACATGCTTGGTATAAAGTAAATTCCTGCACTTAAGTGCCTGAGTCAAGTGTGTCTTTTTGTGTGTAAAAAGATTGTTAATTTGGGGCACAGCACTGAAGCCCTGTTTACCTCAGTGTTAAACTGTTAAATTATACCCAGTATCCATGGCCCCTTGATCCATCATCTTGTCCACTACTAGACTAGTAACATCCAACTGTATTCATACAAAGATGTTTCCTGTCACTAACTGTCCCTCTCATTATTGTAAGTTATTAGCATGGAGAGAATAAATAATAAAATGAATAGCTGAATTGGCTTTAGCCTCTTCAGTTTCACAGTCCTAGAAACTGCACGTACTGGTACACTGACTCACATACTCGGACTACTGGTAATCTGTCTTTCTTGCTTGGGACGAGGCTTTAACAAGGTCTATTCTCCCTCTGCTTTGCAGCAGTTCCCAGTTTTTCCCACTTTCAATCATCATATTTCAAAACCCATCTGTGCACCTGTTCTGAACCTGCTAAGAACTCAGCTCCTTATTTCACATCCAAGTCAAGAACATTCTCAATAAGGTAGGCTTATCATTTTTAAGATTTACAATCAAGATACATTATGCCTTCATGAATGTACTGTAAATACAGAAGGTTTACCACAAGATGCTAAACATTGGTAAATCAAGAATAAAATGTCCAGTTTAGACACCACTGCAAAACATCTAAAAAAAAAAGTTGCAATACAAGATTCTTTGGAGAGATTAAAACAAGATTAACTTGTACTATAATGATGTGAAGAGAAGTGTGGATCATGATCCACATCAGACTGCACCATCTGTCAAACATGGTGAAGGCAGTGTTATGGCATGTACATGCATGGCTGCCAGGAGAACTGGGTCACTGGTGTTTATTGATGATATGACTGCTGACAGAAATAACAGGATGAATTCTGAACAGTATAGAGCTATACTTTCTGCTTAGTCTTAGTCAAATGCTCTAAAACAGATTTGGCAGTGCTTCCAAAACATACTGCAAAGGCATTCTAGGGGCTTCTACATGCAAAGAAATTATGCATTTTTAAATGGTCAAGCATCTAACCTCGCAACTGAGCGTGCTTTTCACTTACTGAAGACCACAAGCAGAAAGACCCACAGACTGGTAGCAGCTTTAGTTAACTGCTGTGAAGGCCTAGAAAACATTTCAAGAAAATTAACTGCATTTGGTGAAGTCAGTTGGTTCCAGATTTCCAGCATACATTGACTCCAAAGGATTTGCATTCAAATATTAAAGATGTTGGCACGTCCAACTACTTTTGAAACTGGAGTGACTGTGTAAAAAGGGCTATAACTATATAACAGTCCATCCATCCATCCATCCATCTATCCATCTTATTAACCACTTGTCTAATTTGGTGGGGGGGGCTGGAACCTATCCCAGGCAGGGTACACCATGGACAGATTGCCAGTCTGTCGCAGCTGTTGCAAGATTTTTGTTAAACCCTTATCAAAACTGTGCAGACTAGTTGCGCAGTCAATTCTCTATTTCCAGTTTGACAGGAAAGGGAAGAAAAGGAGGGATGCAGTAAGGGGTGTGGGGAGACAAACTGATCAGCCCAGTATTTGATCTGTATGAACTCTAATGGGAAAAGGACAGATGAAAGTAAAGACAAGGAAACGAGAAGAAATGGCAGCTGTTAAAAAGTACAAATCTGAGTGACAAGGGAACCTACTGCCTTCTGGGACTTCCAGTTTTCAACCATGTAGAATAAGCAAAAGCACAACAGCTGGGCTAATCACTGCTCTCGCACATTGTGCATGCGCGTGTATGTGTCCTATGGGGGGGGGTGACGCATGTATACACGCTTGTGTGATCACTTACTAAAAGTCCCACATGTGTACATGTATCTGTGTGCAATTAGTACAACTGAGGGATGCAGATGAATGTGCATAACCACTTGTGACACGTGTATATGTCTCTGTATGCATCAGCAAGTGTAACTTAATGGTTAGGTTTCATCTACCATAAAAGAATGCACCGTCATGACAGGGCAGGAAAAAAAAAACAAAACAGAAATGTATTCAAGTCCCAGTCTTTAACTTTTCCTAAAATTGTTTTGTGTAGCACCCACTATTGAAAATGGTCAAGATAAAGCCTTTTTTTTTTAAATTACCATATTTACCTACAAGCACAACACAGCAAAAATTTCCCATAACAGTAACTTTCATGGTATTCACATGTGTTCATAAACATTCTTTGCTATGAAGTGCTTTTGTCAGCTACTGTGTGTGATAGAGCTGTGTCATAAGCAGAGACACTGAAACTGTATTCCCTGAAAACCCTCTTTTATCTGATCATTTCTTAGAAACTTTTGAATTTACAATAATGGATTACACAGCAGTGGGGAATAAATTTTATTACAGTAGATGTCTTTCTGAAAATGCTGTAACTAAGTTTAAGGATGTAATTCCTCCACTTTTATCCTCTTCAATGCCATGTGCCAGCACAATGCAGAGCAGCTACCTAAACTTCTCTCCCACAGAGGTTGATCATTTTGTTGATAGTCTTACATCAGTTCTGCGTATGACGCTGGATACTGTGGCTCCTCTGAAAAAGAGAGCTTCAAATCAAAAGAGCTTGACCCCGTGGTATAATTCAGAGGTGCGTGCCTTAAAGCAGATAACTCGTAAGCTGGAGAAGAAATGGCGTTGCACTCATTTAGAAGGCGCTCGTCTGGCCTGGAAAAATAGTTTGTTGCTGTATAAGAAAGCCCTTCGTAAAGCTAGGACATCTTACTA
>VUQI01038689.1:0-10412 GCA_015106735.1 Paratilapia polleni | reverse complement strand
TCTATGGGATTTTTTTTTTTTTTTTTTTTAAATTCACAAGTTGCCATCCTATTTTTACTCTACTGTGACTGAGCCATAAGGAGGGTTTAGGATTGGCATCAGCCTGGAGGCCGAGGTTCAGGTTGCTTTTTCTTCTTTCACTCGCTTGTTTTGGCATATAAAAGCAGGTTAGAAAAAGATTATGGTTTGGGTCAAAATCCCTGTCCCTGCAAAAAAAAAAAAAAAAATAGATAAAGAGATAAAGAGAAGAGAATAGAAAAAACAAGATAGGCGATCTAAGGAGTTTTATGACAACCGTACAAAAGCTATGAATTAATTGGCATTTTGCTGTATCAGTGCATTTCTTGCTCTCATTTCTTTTAAAAAAACATTCTATCAAAAGGAACTGCAGTTTATTTGTACAGTTGCCAGATGGTGGGAAATATTTGAGTATGATACAGCAAAGGCCCTGATTTCTAACAGCTACCTGACTTATGGCTTAGACTCATCCAGGGAAGTCAACAGCCCTCTGCCCGAGTGTGTTACCTGTTGGGAGAAGTTTGCTAATGCTAACATGGTACCAAGAAAGCTAAAGAGGCACTTGGAAAGCAAACTCCTTCTGAGAGAATCTTGTCCTATTTCAAGAGACGCTGGATCTGAATCAAGGGCAGAGAGAATGTTTGTTGGATTGTGAGAAGGTGTCTGATAAGGGGATGGTGGCACAAATGGGCTGTTAAAAGTGCTTTCATCTGACAGAATAATCAATGAACTGACAACATGTCAGATGGCATTGAAGCTGTTTTGAGCAGCTACAAATACAGATGTACCTTGACAGTTTGGCTTGCCTCTTGGTGTGCGCTGGGCATAAAATGTGCACCACTGACCTACTGTATTTTGCCAAGAGGTCCTGTGATAATAGTCTTTTGGGAATCAACATCTTTTTACATTGGCAATTATAAAAGAAAGTTTGGACTGCATTTTGGGTGCAAATTCAGGCGGCATATGATGTTGTACAACATGAAGATCCATTCAGAGAAAGAGCAAGCCAAAGACATAAGAGAAGCATGGCATTCAAAGAATCCTGAATTGATCTATAGGATAATTAGGCAACAGCAAAGACAGCAATAGAAGTATAACTTCTAAGGTTAAAAACAAGTCTGCAAATGTTTTAAGACATTAATATCAGACCACTGAAGCTGAAGTTTATTTAGCTACATGCCCACAGACATTAACAAGATGGCTGCAGAGTTGCAAGACTTGTTTATAGTAGAAATCTGAGCAAGTTCAAATCCATCAGAACATCTCAAAGAATAATGAGACGGCTGACATTTTGCTCTTTCAACAGATCTTACAGTTATGTGGCAGTCTATAGTCTAATGTTAGATCAGTGGCTAGCACCCAGACACTTTCCAATCAATATTTTTTCCTCATATTTGGGCACTATGTCAGTAAATTTGATTAAAACAGACTTCACGTATTCCAGATGTGCCGCACAACAACCAGATGTACAGGTCTCTTGGTAATATTAGTCCCATGCAAATAAGGCTTATAGTGGACAATTTAAGTGATGTTTTTCATCTCCTCCAAATCTTTCTAACTCCAGTAACTGCACTTTTTATATGACTCTTAATTTGTACCTAACTTGATTTAACCTGTAACTGCTACAGACTTATTGCCTTAGGGCCTCAAACACCCCAGTGTCATTAGGTGCATTTGGATGGGATAAAAATTGCATCTGATTCATGTTTGCCAACGAAACTCAAAAGATTATGTTAAGATACAGCAGAAACATGATGTAACATTTCAGTGTGCTATTTCAAACTTGGTTTTTAATCTTTTTAAAAGATAAAGTGACTCCAAAGTCAACCGTGCATCTCATCCATCTCATTATTGTTAAAATTTTTTGCTCTTTTGATGGATTTAAGCTTGTTCCTGCCCAGAGGGGCCTCCATGCCGAGTAGCTACGGGAGATCAGTCTCCTGAATTTGCACTCAAAACACTATCAGAACTCCCATTAATAATTTCTGCTGCATCCTCCCTAATTCTGCACCGAGAAGGGAATAAAAAGTTTGTGAAGAACCAGCTCATTTATAGGATTTTGGACCGAAATGAAACTCAAACATAAATGTTCATAAATGTCCTCCAATTGTACACCAATGGATATGTGCTAATTGCAAATGCAATTTAGGGCGTGTTCATACAAATAAATCAGTAAGAGTAGATTATTGTTATACTTTTATTAACAGTAAAAAAAAAAAGTGCAAACATAGGAAGTTTGCACGCTATCAAAAAATACATAGGTACTGAGAGAGGAATGCATAATTTACTACACAATACAGCACCGTCAACGCCTTTGTATTAAAGTCTCATGAAGAATTCAAACTCTGTGATATAAATATAAAGAATTTTCACTTGAAGAAAAATAGGACCCATTAAACTCACATCAAAAGCATATTGACATTACCATGGAGTATGCAGTCTTACTTTTTTGGTAGATATCAGCCAGACTTTATTGGCATGATTTAGCCAAAACATGGTGCCATTTAATTACTTTAGAATGCAAACTATCTCACTTACACTGTAATTAGTTTAAAAAAAAAAGATGTTTTTAAGTTTTGTACTCATATTGCAGAAGAGAAATTTATCATACTTAAATTGCGTCAAAGTACACACTGTTCTCAGTACAATAACTCAAACCACATTCCCTGTGGCTACTCGTTATGAGAACATAATTGCATCGTGCTTTATTGTACCTGCTGAAGAAACTCTGAAGTGAAATATGCTGTAAAAACAATCTGAACCTTGACAGAGAAAATTCAATCTGGCCTACATACTGACATCAAATTGAGAAAACAGCCAATAAACTTGACATTGAAAAGGTTGTGGTGTTGAGTTGTCAACATGTAGAAAATGCTGTTCGGGTGAAACAGCTATGCTTTGTGAGTTTTTTTACTTCGATGCCAGCAGGTATTCTCGAGTTTGTAATAAAGAAGCCTGACTGGAGTGTGTGGTATGTTTGAACTTTTTCTGGAGTCAGAGGTGAGAAGATTTTCTCTTTAAAGATTTGGAGGCTGCAAACATCAAACCCAAAACTTGCATTAGTTAGCACTGGTTGAAGGAGACTAGGTAAGTATGGGTTTGTGGTTTGTGGTCAGCCACTGACCTTTGACCTCTGGCATCAGCAAGGTATTTTCACCCAGAGAACTGCTGCTCACTGGATATTTTCTCTTTTTGGCCCATTCTCTGGAAACCCTAGAGATGGTTATGTGTGAAATTCCCAGTAGATCAGTAGTTTCTGAAATACTCAGACCAGCCTGGCACCAACAATCATGCCACGTTCAAAGTCACTTTTAAGTCACCTTTCTTCCCCATTCCGATGCTCTTTTTGAACTTCAGCAGGTTATCTTGACCATGTCTACATGCCTAAATGCACTGAATTGCTGCCATATGATTAGCTGATTACATATTTGCATTAATGAGCAGGTGAACAGGTGCATGTAACAAAGTGGCCGATCAGTGTATCTGACATAGTGATCCAACAATGTCAGTATATCTTTGGTCAGGAAGTCCCGATCTGTACATCAGTTGGAGTGAACCAGATGCTAATACACCACACAGATACGTTTTAATACGTTTAAAGACCATACAACATTAGAGAGAGAAACCCCAAAAGTCAGCCTATAAGCAAGCACTTGGTGATGGTGGGGAGGAAGAACTCCCTTTTAAGAGGAAGACACGTGCAGCAGAACCAGGCTGGAGGGTTAGGGGGAAAGAGAAGGAAGATAAAGGTGCTGTTAGCACTAAACATCATTGGGCTGTTTTAACTTTGACTTGTACTGTTTTGCATTGTTAAATGTTTTAATTTCTCTTTACAGCACCATGGCCTGCGTTTGTGTACAAAAGGAACTTTACCATTGTTGTTGTATGTTAGCATGTTAGCGTGGCCATTCAAGTCACAGCAAAGCTATGCCTAAAAGCAACAATAGAAAAGCTGTAAACTTTTAGTCTTACTTTAGCTGTCTTTCTGTGGAGTATGAGATGAAACAAATTCTTTTTATGATAAGAAGTGTTTGTGACACGTCATTATAGCAGGAAGTTTTTACTCTATGCGCAGTTACTTTTTTTAATGCAGGGAATAAGGAACAAAGTTTTCCTCTGTAATGAGTCTCTCTAAGAGGGAAGGACTTGGCTCGGAGAAAGAAAGACACTAAGTTGTCCCTTATGATTAATTCAAATCAGATGAAGCATGAGCCTCATAGGAGTGTTGCTTAGATAATTACAGCAAAGGAGATGGGAGCAAATGTTGTCCTGCTGACAAAACCAAAGTCACAGGAACAGTTAATGAAGGCAAAGAAAGCTTGATTATCGACTCCGGCGCTGGCTTTCGCTCAGAGGGACAGCAGTGGTTTAAATATTTGCATGGTGTCTGCCTCTAATGTTAAGTGTGGTTTAAAAAAAGAGATGTGGATTGTTATTTATGGATGTGGTGTGGCTATGGAGTTCTGTTTTTGCTCAGCAAGCTCTGCAAACCCAAGGGGAGCGCTGTCAGTTAAAGAGTTAGCAGTTCTCTGCTCTTATATTGTTTCCTGTTGAGTAAAGTGTTTCCACTGTAAATGCATGCTTCAGTTATCTTTGTTTTCTCTTTTTTTAATGTTTATTAATGCCTGATTTCTCCTCTTAATATTCAGGCCAGTGTCGCACTTTGTTAACATACACCGAGTAGCTTAGGGACCTGAAGTGGAAAGGTTTTCTATGCTCACTTTATTCTGCCTGCTTGAGGTTGTAAATATACAGTAAACAGCATCTGAATACTGATGAGTAGCACATTCAGAAAAAATTCCTACAGTTCTTGTAGAGCAAGTAAAGACTGTTTTCTGTGATTTAAAAGCTATGTTGATTTTTATTTTGATTTTTTTTTAATGACTTGTTATGCCATTCCTTATTTTCTGTTATATATGCACATACTGTTACAATGGTGGATGCTCATATTAAACATAAAAAAGTTTAAGTCTAACATTTTGCTTGTGAGGGGCAGCCAATCAGAAGAAAGTAGGCTCAAAGTGAGGGAGAAGAGATGTATCAAAATTGTTCATTAATTTATTAATCAAACATTTTTGTTTATGTTAAACTAAAAGGGCAAACTATAATACACAATTTTAACTTCCAGAATGACACAGCAAAGGTTTTTGTTTTTATTTTTATGTATGATTTTATTTTGAAAACGCAGAGCAGGACAGGACATGGGTACAGAACATTTGCAATGATCATACCGGTGTAAACACTAACAGGAGTGTACATGTGCTTTCACATGTGGTTATGTGTGCTGTGTATTAGTGTTTAGTCTGGAATATAATAATATTGGAGGGGAATGGAAGGTTCTGGTGATGTATCTGCCCTGAGCCACTGGCACCGAGATAAGGTCACCATCAGGTGGTCCTTCAGTGACTCAGCATGGTGAGGGCAGCCAGGGCATCAGTATTGTTGTTTTCTAATAAAATTAACTTTTTCTCTGTTTTAATATTCAAAGCGATTGGCATTTATTTTGGTTGTTTAGACTTATAATATGCAAATCTGAATCATCCCTGACCTTGACAGGAAGGGTTGTGTGTAGCTGAGAAAATATAAACAGTGCCTGGTCTTCCTTACGCTGGCCACTTTTGAGGAGCCCCCGGAGCATGTCGGATCCATATACTCCAGATAACAAGGTGAACAAGGCAGAAGTACATAAATTAACAGGCGCATACCCCCACCAAGGCTGAAAATCCCCTCCATACTGATTTATGTAAAGGTAGAAAATCCTTCCAAAATTTCCTGGATCCAGATCCACAGCGACTGCAAAAGCCATTATTTCTAAAGTGAAGCAAACCCAACTCAACCTCTTGTAAAATTTTCATGCAAATTCAATTCAATTCAATTCAATTCAATTTTATTTAAATAGCGCCAAATCACAACAACAGTCGCCTCAAGGCGCTTTATATATTAGGGTAAAGACCCTACAAAATCTACAAAATCCATCCATAACTTTGAGTAATCATGCTAAAAAAACAAACAGTATTTTCTTTTTAAAGGTAGGGAGATTTTAATACTTATTCATAAATTTGTAAATTTCATCGTGGATACAACAGACCAAACAGCGCATTCTCACTGTGCTCAATCTGAGAGATTAGGGTGAGGAGCTCTAACAGTCCAAAGGAGTCGGGCGAGGTGCTCCAGGTATCTAATCAGGATGTATCCCGAGTGTCTTCCCTGGTAGGTTTTTCTGGGCAGGCCCAGCTTAGATTACACCACAGGATAGACCAGAGGTCTCGAACCTGCAGCTCCAGAGCCACGTGCAGCTCTTTTGCTCATCTCCAGCAGCTCCCTGTGGCACTGACAAAAACACTAGATGAATGTGAACATTGTAATGAACTGAGTTTTTTGACATTTACATTTTTATCATTGCTGTAAGTGATTCTTTATGTTCTCCAATTGTAAAAATGTGTAGGTCACACACCAAATTAAAAAAAAAAAAAAATCTCTCTTTTACCATTTTTAAAGATATTAGCTGCTATGTCATATTTCTTATCAAGCTAAGCAACTTTTAATTTGATAATTTAATTTGTACAAACACAGGTAGCACTCACAGTGACCTGCATAGTTTTACAGCTAGAGTGTGCCTAAACATGTTAATATTTTTTTTCTCCACTTCACAAATGTTCTGTTTTATTGGTAATAAAAATAAGTTAAAACAAATTATTTCACTTTTATAATTGTGCAACAAAACCATGGTATTATTGTAATGAAAATGTGAAGTTAAAGTACCACATCATCATAAATAACCCATTGCAGAGGAGTCACATTTGGGAGAAGATTTTAAGTATTTACACCTATTAGTGGCGTCACTACAGCTCACCTGGTTGAGCGGGTGGCCCATATGCTGAAAAGCTGCAGGGGCCTGGGTTTGAGTCCGTCCTGGACCAGTTCCTGCATGGCATTCCCTTTTGCTTTCTCCCTACTTTCCTGTCACTCTCTACGGCTCTACTCAAAATAAACTAACTAAATAAAAAATTTGCACACATTAGTAATGTCGATAGGCCATGGTACCTTCATTATAAGGCTTAAGAATGTTTTGGGGCTGGTCACAAATTGCTCAAAAATGACTGTTTTGATAGTAAAGGTTGCTGGCCCCTGGGATAAACTCTACACATCTGGCCTGAGAGCATTTCCGGAATTCCCAGGAGGGACTGGAAAGTTTTCTGGGGAAAAAAGATGTCAGGAATAACCTGCTTACCCCTTGCTACACTTATCTTTGGATAAACAGAAAAAAATGGAAGGACTGTTTGGTCTATATATGTCTTCAGAGTCTCACAATGACAGTCATGAATACTATATTTATAACAATCACAGTAACGCACATATACAAGTGTGTAAGTAATGTAATAATAATATAGTAATATCATAATGGGTCGCTAAAATCAAAGGGGTTCAGTGTAGAAATAGATTAATACATTTGAAAATAAGAGCAGAAATAGTAGTAATAATAGTTGTAGTAGCAGTAGAAGTAGTTATAGTAATATTGGTAACAATTTAAAAGATTATAGTACATGGTGTATTATAAGCAGAATAGCATTATTTGCCTTTTAAACCAATTAACAGCCAATACTCAGTTGCTGGGGTTGGTAAGTTTTCAACTTGATAAGATTCATGGTTAAAAGAAACCACCAGTGGTCCAAGTCTGATGTTTTGTTGACCCATCGAGCCACCCCAAATTCATCAGTCTGACAGCAGGTCAAACTGTGATTTCTCTGGTTTTTACCCATCACCTTTAAGAAGCTGCCTCGGAAATGACCGTACCTCATCATGTCTAACCTGAAGATGGGAGATTTATAGCACCACTCCACTTGAACACAATCGTGGAAGCTGAGCATGTTTGTCTCGTTTTCAATTATTCATTGATGTGTTTAATTCCTTCTCGGCCGTCTACGAGGCTCCCTGGGGCCCGAGTGTAAACAGTGCTGTGAGCAGAGTGCTCTGTTTTCGTCTGGCTGCCTGTGAACCCTGTCAGAGGCCTTCAGTTTGACAGATGGAGAACCTTAGGCTCAGATTCACCGTGTCAGTCTGTCTGAGGAATGAGATTTCGAAACGGGGCAACTTTCCTCAGACTGGGTATTTTTGGAACAAACAATCAAATTAGATCAGAATGTGAGTGTGTTGGGCACCGATGTGTTAACTGTTACACTACATCTCAGAGCTACCAACTTTTACACATATATTTGCACCATGTACCTAATAAGGAAGTGGATTTTCTATCCTAGCTCAGTGTCCATATTCCTCCATAAGCCTGCAGCCTCCAGCGTTCCAGTAAACTGAGTAAATAATTAGATCAATAGGGGTATCATTTTTTTCTGAGAAATCAACCCTGCAGGCTCACACTGCAGTATTTTCCCCTCTCAGAGCAGCATCGTTACTCTTAAATGCATCACTAATGACCTCATCTATAAACTGCTGCGAAGCCGTCTAAATTAGAGAATTATGACTTCCAAAATGTCAGTGCTAAATATCTGCCTCTGTACTACACGTTATGAATTTTAGAATTTGAAATTCGTACCTCCTCTGGTGCTTCAAAACTATTAGAACCGTAAAAATTTCTTCTGACTTTCTCTTGCTCCCAGCTCCTGCTGTGCACAGACACAGCTTGAAAAAGATCACACCAACAGGAACATACCACATTCATAAAGAAAAAATAGTAGAAAATGTACTCTATGTTGCCCCCAAAAAAAGTATTTTACTTAATCTCTGTGGCTATTATGGATTCTAATACGTGCAGCTGTTCAGTTGTAAGCTTTTTTTAACGCGAGTCCTTGGGATCATTAGAAAGATAGTACATGATTTTCTCATTCATGTATAACATGAAGTGGGGCTGTAGCCCTGCAGACCTCTAGTTATCGTCCATATTTTCAGATATTCAAACACATCTGGTGTTGTGCCCACTGACAGCTGTGCACGCAGGAGTCCAATACATCATTAGCTCCATATATTCATTCAAGAGAGTAGAAAACTACTCTTAAAACATTGTTATTTCTGTTACTGTTTCTGTTATTACTCCTTTTTACTGAAGGTCTAAAGGGTAAACCTCAGTGGTCCTGAAACTGAAACTGGACTCTCAATATGGTCTTGTGTTGGTTTGTCTCATAATGCTACAAGCTGCTGCCACCATAGTTTAACTCTCACTGTGTCACTAATAGCGGCATCAGGATAGCAGAAGTCGAAGCAACTGCAGGGATACTGCTGCAACATTAGTCAAGCTTTCAGCTGAATACATCTGTTTATCAATTTATTATGGTTTCAATTTAGTATGGTTTGTGTTGGCATAAACAGCATGTGTGTGCACATTACAGATAATATAAGAGAGAGACATTGGACTCAAAGAATCCTGAATTCAAACTTATGGGAGAATGTAATATAATAGCAAAGATGGTGGTAGGAGTATAGCTACCAGGCCAACAAAAAACAAAACAAAAAGACATTTTAAAACCTTTTTGGGGGTAAAGTCAGTGGTTTTTGGACTCACTATATGCATTGAAATTAAAATTAATTTAGATAATTCTTCAAAATAACTGCCCAAAGAAATAAAATAAAAAAAATACCAAGATCACTGCTCCCAGCAAACATTTCAGCTTTGACTAACCATCAGCTGACTGTTTTTTTTTTTTTCCTTGGTGTCTAGTCCTGGTTGAAAAACGGTCACCAATCTCTCAACGTACATCTTAAAGGACGCCAGGACGTCCTTGTTAGACTTTCAACAAGAGAAAGTTTACATTCAGGAATTGTTTCATAGCATATTATCCTTTTCTACATTAGAGGAAAATGAAATGACCAAAATGGCCTAGATCGAGAGAGGAGTAAGAATGTCAAACGTCAGCATGTCTCACAGGTTTATAATGAGGACCTCAGGGACAGAGATAGGATGACTGTGACAATCTGCCATGTTACGTTCATCCTGCAACAAATGAGACTGAATTTACATGTAGGTAAACCTAAATGGCTTAATAGTGTTTTTATTTAAGTCTCTATATGTGAAGTGGACATTGTGTAGCTGTCTGTTCACAACAAAGTTACTTGTCAATCAAATGTTATTGGATTGGAAAGAAAAAAAACAGAAACATGCATTTTGTTTCTAGGTTGCAATAATCTGATATTTCTTGCTTTGTCTCAGATGCTCTTCTTCATACTTTGGTTGCAACGAGTGGTTATTTGAGTTACTGTTGCCTTGCTATCAGCTCAAAGCAGTCTGTCCATTCTCCTCTGACCTCTGGCATCAACGAGGCATTTTCTCCCAGAGAGCTGCTGCTCACTGGATATTTTCTCTTTTTCAGACCATTCTCTGTAAACCCTACAGATGGTTGTGTGAGAAATTCCCAGTAGATCAGCAGTTTCTGAAATACTCAGACCAG
>VUQI01038686.1:0-25975 GCA_015106735.1 Paratilapia polleni | reverse complement strand
TAATATTTCCTACAACTGAAAACCTAGGACTAGAAAAATGTATTTGCTAAATATAAATGTTACAGTCATGAATCTAGCATGGGTGTTATGGCTTTTTCTTTTTTTTTTTTGGTCCACTGGGAAGTAAACCATGTATATATATAGCTATACAGGCTGAACGATGATCCAACTTCAAGTTATAGTCCACAGAAGATTTATTGATGTGCAAATACAAGATGCTCTGGGTACATAAACACACCTTCTGATCACACCATAATACCTGTGAAGTGAAACAAAAACAACAAATGAACAAACCTTAACATCCTGATCATATGGCAGTTCAGCTTAGTTGCCTTTTACTAATAAAATAGTTTCCCTGTAAATGAACTACAGTTTTTAATTCATAATGACATTCAGTATTCAACACAATTTCAGTTAACTTAGTAAATAAGAAATGAACAAACATCATTAATATACACTTGCCTTTACAGCAAATTAATCAGGACATCACATCTGAAATACAGCTTTAATTCATTGAATTTAAGCAGGTTTGACCTTGTATATGCTTCATTTTCTGCAAAACACACAAGCAAAACTTACTTTCTTCTAGCGTACAAGATTAACTCAACCACAGAATCCTAACCACATTAGTTTAGACAGACATGCTGTGCTAGCAGTTTTGGTAGCTTATACAGTCTCACTTAAAAATACAGAAAATCTATGAGAAATTTTAATAGTATTACTCAGTACTGTTCACATTATGAAACAAAATCTTAACCAACCTTGTGCCCACATGAGCCATTAATATGACCCACTAATAAGACCAAAACTGTCTGATTTTCATTTATTTGGAAGATCCCTTTTCATTTATTTGTTTTATATTATTAATAGGTTATTAACATGGAATTAGATAGAAACAGGTACTTTTGAATTTTGCAGCCCTAATTCCAGGCTATTACACAGAAACTTCACACATTTCCAGGTAATAAGCCACAATATTAAACATAATATTTACACTGTTACCTGCAAACAAAGAAGAAAGCTAGGGGCATAAGGCAGGATCAATTCCAGCATTATAATATGATAATAGTGTCCTAATATATAAATGTATCCACCAATATTACCTTATTATTGTCAGGTTATTACCAAAAGTCAGTATATAAAAATTAAAATGATCAAATATTACCATATCATATTGTTACCAAAATATTACTATACTATTACTAATTGGTTTTGCCTCAAAGACATACATTTGTTTCCACATTATTAACTCCAGCTGCTTGTTGGTTATTACCCAATTACATAAATTTCAATGTAAAATTACTCAGCTATAACCATCGTTGATACAAGATAATTACTTGGATATTACTTTGGTAATTATGTGGCAATAACTAGCAAATTTCCATTTTATTACTTTCTTCTTTCCACCTTATAATCCCACTATTACCACATTATTACCAAGCTGTAATAGAAAGTGCTACCCAAAATTCTTGTATTTTTTCATGAGTTATGGGAGAGATTGAACTAACAATGTTTGTGCCTTCTTTATAGCGCACTTTTATTCTGTGGGAAATGACTGGGACAGCCCTGAAGAAATTCTGATAAATGCAATCAATCAATCTGAGTCAGTCTGTGCCAATGAGCACAACTCGTCTGATTTCTTTGCAGCAGAGGACTTGACTCAGCTGGTTGCCAGCTGGCTGTATTGTGGTTATATTCCTGTATAAAAGCAAGGTTGCCAAACGCCTATGTCAGTTTGCATTTAAATCCTGCAGCAACTACGTCACTATTTGTGGAGGAATTTCTGAATTTCTGTTTCAAATCTATGAGGTTCTGGCTGGACCCTGAGTTTAAGTAGCTGATGTGAATTTCTGTTTAATCTGAATTTCTGTTTATGTAGATGGCAATAAATTTGCCACAGACTGCAACAGATTTGCAATTTTCACAGTTAATTGCTGTATTATCACAAACAGACTACATGTAATTGCCAACTTGACCCCATTCAATTGCATACTGACAGCAGACTGATCCTGTCTTATTACCCTTTTATTGCTGTCGTGACACACCAAAGTCGCTTTGAAGACGGCAACTGACTGCAAGTGGTCACAGACCTGATCTAACCCATCTTTGAAGCAACCATTTCAAAAGCAATAAGATTGCAAGTTCATTGCACGAGGTCACAGTCATTTTGGTCTTGCCATGGTCTTTAACCATTATTTTTTCCCTAGTGTTACTGTAGCATTAGAAAAAAGGTCAACACTTTCTCAATCTACCCTAATAGAAATTACCTTGTAGAAGTAGACCACCAAACCAAGAAGGTATGCATTTTATGACCCCAGAAAGCCAGAAGATGGAGCACCATGATACCACTTATCAAAAGTAAACTCAGGGAAGGGCACCCTCTCCCTAGCCTCACCTGTCCAGATAACAAATAATTTTCCCAAACCCCAGGAAAGGCATGCCAATCAATTTAACAGCCTGGACATGCAAACATGTGATAAACCTTTGGATCAAGACTCAACAAGAAGAGAAGAGCTTTTCTTGAAATACCATCTTGAATTTCATTCTAAAGACAAAATTGCACCTCACTTTGGAACCAAATTAAAATACATAATAATCTTTGGTGTTTCTCTTTCTCGGACCAAACTATTACACTGACATCCCATTCATCCTCTCCTCTCCTTTACTCTAACACAGTCCTTTTTTTTTTTTATAAAAGGCTCTGTGGTATAATTTCTTTTTTATAAAGAAACATATATTACATCATTATTTTTCTTTTTCTTCTTCTTCTTCTTCTTCTTATTATTTGGTTTAATACAGCTTAATACAGTTCAATATAACATAAGTGTATAAGCTATGTTAAAATCATTTAGTATTACCTCAATGACTCCTAAATAAACTTGTAATGTTTGGTGTCATCGTAAGAATCCTAACAATATGAAGTATCCAAATACAGCATGCATTCATTGACATTGTTTACAGTCTTTTACAGTTGCATTCAAAGTCACTTCAAAAGCAGTATTTTTGTGAATAGCCTTTGACCCCTTCATACCCAGATATGTCCAAAGAAGACAGTCGACATTGATACGTCCCTTGAATGATAAACACATTCGTGATTGGGCAAATGTGTCTTAGATTTTTTTTTAAACTTTTTTATGTTAAGATTTCAATTATTTTATATAAGTTATAATTAAGGGCAGCTGCTTTGAGTGACAGGTGTGTGCTTTTTTGTCTTGCTGTAGTGTTTGTACAGAAAGACACCCTAGAGTGTCAGCAGTTCAGTTTTACAGGTGTGTACATTTGTTTTAAGCCTGTTTATGCAAGCATAATCTGTCATCCTATTTAATGCACTTTGCAATCACACTAGTTAGCCACTGCTAGGCTCAAGCCTATCCAAAATACAAAATTTTACATATATTATCATGTAGTTTGGGTTATTTGGTTATTTAAAATCCTTTCAAAATATGTTAGAGAGATATCTGGGGAAACAAAGGCTTTCATTTTGCATTTGTCCTGGTATCTTAACTGTCATAAAGGTATGGGTTTTCCACCACTACTGTATTGCCCTTTAGAATTGTAATATTATTGCTTCTGATTGTGCTAACACCGCAGTGTTCTGACATTCAAGAGCAACCTCATGGCTGGGATCTAGCTGGCATCCTGTTACAAAAGAATCAAAAGAATAAAAAGAATGGGGGCAAAGAGGCAAGACCGCTTTAAATATGTGAGAGTACAGTTTAGAAAATACTGAGCAGATGACATATTCAACAAAGACAAAATAAGCCTTATAGAAGTTCAGACTCCAAACTCTCCTCAGGGTCTCATACACATTCGGGTCAGCCACAATACAATGGCAAAACTGGGTTTACCTCTAGAACACAATATTATTTTTCAGTAAATAATATAATTTTATATGAGCTGGTGTTTATGATATGAGGTGGTCCTAGTGATGACATTCACAGAGGTTATAAATTGTTGTTTATTCGATATATGAATGCAAATATCCTCCAAATTATGATGTAAAACATTTGCATTTCCTCTAATGCCAGTTTTGAAATGCTACATGTTTAATGTTTTTCCAGTTTATATGTCCAGAAAAGATAACAAAAAGTTAATACTGGTATTTCTACTTCTTTTGCAGACTGGAGTTTGACAAGCAAGGGATTTTTACCTGCTCTGCAGCCATTTTTTACAAATCCACACTAATTCTTTTTTTTTTTTTTTTTTGAGCATTCAGATTTTTTGTTACATTTATTTATTTTATAAAGTATAAGGCTTGAAATTACTGAAATATCTTTTTATTATATGAATATATCATTTAGAGCATATATGTATGATGATCACTTGACTATAATCATTTTTCTTCACGTGAATATGTTGTCTGAAGTCGTCGACTTTGTCCATAAAATTGTGTAGTGTCCATAACAATGCATAACTTGAGTGATGCAACAGCAAATATAAACATTACTTTATCATACTTAGCTATTTATAACTTCTATATACAGTGTAAAAAAGTATTTTTTTTCTTATTTTGCACTGTTAGCTCCATACCTACTATGCAGCTTACATGCATCATACATGCCCCCTTCCAAATTTCTTATTTTTTTGCATATTTGTCACACTTACATGTTTCAGATCGTTGAACAATTTTTGATGATCTGAAGCTTTTTAAGGGAAAAAACTTTCAGATTATCAAAAATATGATGATCAAAAATATGGTCTATACCTACAGATCCCTTTTTGCCATAATAAATGAAATCATCACTTAAAAACTGCATTTTGTATTTACTCGGGTTATCTTTGTCTAATATTAAAAATCATTTGATGATCTGAAAAATGTAGGTGTGACAAATGTGCAAAAACATAAAAAAATCAGGAAAGGGGCAAATACTTTTTCACAGTACTGTACATAGTTTCTGACCTCACCACAGGAGCTCAGTACAACAAGAGATCATGGAGTCATGATACATATCTGAGATATCAGTTACAAATCAAGTTATGTTTCTGAACAGGTTCTCAGGATTTGCTTCATTTATGATTGTTGTCGTTAAAGAAGTTAATTTTATCAGACTTTACATTCACTATGGTACATCTTTCCTCCTATCACCAGGATTTTGCCATGTTTTGCTGTATATTTTAAAACATCCACCTGTGGTTATTACTATTAAAACTAACCTAATAAAGATTTCATGATTTTGCAGTGCTGTTTGTGTATTACATATATAGTATGAAATACTGCAACATTTTTGGATATTTTTTCATAAAATTAATCCTTATAACTTTGTTGATTCCCTAAATATTCTTTTAGCAAATATTACCATTTCCATCTACTGTCTCTTGTGTACTTTGTGTTTAGTGCTAAATAAACATTTTTTAGTGGCTCCATAATGTAGCAGTGTACACATTCACCTAACATGCAAAATATTGCTGGTTCGATGCAGAGATACCCGCTGTGGCGACCCCTTGTTCACTATGGAATGTAAGCTGATATAGACATTAAGCCCAGGCACAACCATACCTGAGGACAGGAGCTTTGGCTGAACGCATTTAATTAAAAATATTTAAAGAATATTTAGAAACTCTGCTACATTTCTTATACAATATGTTTGTTCTTGAGAAAGTCAATGCACAAAAATTTTAGGACAATATGCTTGTGTGAACTGACCAGGTTTTGTGAATATGCCATCCTAAGGCACTAAGCTCATGTTACATGTACAGTAGAACTGCTCAAATAGCGATTCAGTCACCTTCAGGGACCTGGAGTTGCTCTTGGTCTGTCCAGCTGTTAGGTCATGCATTAGCATGCAAACTGCAGCTGTTCTGCATAATAAAGCACATTTAGTAAGGAATCTGCAGACTAGCTGAGGTGAATAATTGGTGTTTTACAAAGAATGTATCTTGTGTGTGTTTGCAGCCCTGCATGTATATCTGAATGATACTGCTAGGTCACTTGAGATGTCCCTTTATTAGCAGCATGCAAAGCTAATTTCAATATGGCAAATTTGAAAAGTATTCATATCTCACTGCTTTAAGTTTTAATTTTTCTACACATTTTTGGAAATACATGGAGCTCAAATTAAGCAGATTGAAAAGCTCAAAATTTAAAGTGTGTGGTGTAATTCAGTCTTATGAGGTGTATTTAATTATACAAAAATATTGCTGGATATTTACTGAGGCAGGCACAGATCATTCATAATTTAGCAAGTGCAAATGAACTTTTATTGATTATGGTTGTATACATGTCAGATGTATTAGTTAATCAATATCTTAATACTGTTGTGAATAGTAGTTTAAAATGTGGCTAATTAGGTTCATTAAATGTGACAAGTTAATTAGCTCTCTGAGAGAAATTCATGTTGTGTTTGAGAGAAATATCACCTGCTTCTGGTTTGGTTTTAATTGCTTTTTGAAAACTTGGGTTATCTAACCGTGGTATAGTCACAAGTAAGCCCTTGAGATATTGTCAGTATTATTTAAGGTTTGTCTTTGCAGTGTTGCCATGGCAGAATTTGTCTCTAGAAGATGTGGTAGAAACACTGAATATTCCACCTTGAGTACTTGAATAGACTAACAGGAATATATTTGCTTTTGTGATTCAAGCTGCGGTACTTGCATGATTAATTTTTTATTTTTTACTTTAACGATTACATGGTAAACTGGCAGTGGTGGCTCATGAGGAGGCTACCACATCTTATGAAACAAATATATTTTTTATTTTCCCCATTTTTTTGCTGTGCCCTTTGTTGGCACCTCAGAACAGCAGTAACATGGCTGTACCTCTGCAGCTTAAATAACACAAGCCAGATCATCATGGCTCAGATGGATTGTAAATAGTCGAGGGGGCGATAAATTTGTCACCGCTTGGACAGAGATAGGGCACATTACCTTCAGAGGAAGCATATTTCACCCTTCCCTGGGGCTGATGAAATGCGGAGCACAGGGGCAACACAGCATCTGTAAGTGAGGCTTTCTTTATAGCCTGATTAAGTCATCTGATGCTAGCTATATCCAGCTGTACAGCTTTATTTCACCTCCCGCTGTGCCACCATTGTAATCATCCAGGAGGACTACGGACGTAAAACAGCATCGGAATAGCTCTTGTAATTTGATGGGGACAGTCATTCCCCTTCTAGGTTTATGTCAGCCATTGTAATGTCTTACAAACTAATACTGCTTCATAAGAGCCTTTTATTTAAAGTCTGATTGTGTAGATGCTTATATGCATAGTACTGCTGTGATTGCAGTTTTGTATCCGAGTTATTTTTGAAAAATATGTATATTATTTAAATTACCTTTACTGAGGAATCATACAGTATATTTAATTATAAATATCCCTACAATTATTATGGTACGTAAAGGGGAAATATATGCTGTTTTACTTTTTTTTCTATCAGCAGCAGAACTGCAGAGATTCTGACCCAATCTGATTACTTGTGTCAAAACATCAGTGCGCTTAACCACGAACCACAGACCAGGACTGTCCAGCATGTTGCTGGTTATTCTTTTTTAATCAAAACCAGAAATAACACATAGGATTAGGCACATGGATGATGTTTCATCTTTTGGCAAAGGTTTTCTGGCAAACAAAAGTTATGTTACTTTTCAGTGAAATGCAATGTATTTTTCCTTGAGGCTTAATAAAAGTGTCAAGTACATTTTCTGCCTTATAAGTCACGGAGAGCTGAATATTTAAGTATTTCAAATACTGCACGGACTTGTTGATTTTACTAAAATATCTGCATCTGGATTTAAACTAGAAGTGGGCGTGACTTATACTAAATAAACTCAAATCTGTCCTGCTTTTTTTTTTTTTCTACTACAAATGTTACTTCTCATGCATCTGTGTGCAAGTTACAATGCCCACAAAATATATATTTGCACTTATTCATTCATATTTAAAATGCTACATGTAGAACCTTAAATAAACACATTCAGATAATTATCTTTGAAGTTGTGCACATAGAGTAAGCAGAAGCTCGAATTATTAAAGAGTTATCTGCAGCCATTTATCATAGTGCAGCGATTAGCAGGCATCATATTACTATAATGCACCTTCCTTTTATGACAAGTTAAAAATCAATAGTTTTTGAATGATACTGTGAGGGGATATCGGGTTCTCCCACTGTACTGTACACAGTATATGTGACCAAAACCAAGTGCACTTTACGTGCCACAGGGTTTTGTGAAAGAAATGTCTCTTTTAGTGTGTGTGTGTGTGTAGGTGTGTGCATGTGTGTGTCCATGCAGCATTAGCGAGTAGCCAGTAGCACTTTGGGCCTCAGTCTGCGTGTCCAGACTCACAGGCTCCGGACAAGAAGGGGCCAGAGGCTGTATGATGCAAAAATACCAGCAGGGTATTTACAGCGCATACACTGTTAACCCTTTACTCAGTGGTATTAATACTGCATATGAAACAGATAACTGTCAATGTTTAAATAAAAAATAAAAAATAAAAAATACAACCTATGTATTCCCTGATGACACATGTAGAGATTTAATTATGGAAAATATCATCAGGGGGTCAAGCCACAGGGAGCCATAGCAGTTGAAGTTGCAAAAACCATCACAATCATCTCTTTTTAAGTTGCAGCACCACAATATTATGATCTCTCTCTATGACATGCATGGCCAGCGAAGAAAGCACTTTGTTACAGCGATATACACTTAAGGCTAAGTTAAGACTATCACTATCAGGCTTGCTGTCAGTCTATCTGAAGTGGCAGGAACATCTAAAGACCAACTTTAATAATCAACTCCAACTGACACATCTCTCTACCACAGCCAGCAAAGCTATAAAAACTGAAAATGAAACACAAGCCATTACCACAAAACAGTTACTAAGCTACTTTGGCAGTGGCTAATACTATGCTAGCAGCTAAAGGGCTAGTTTATGCGCTTTAGGAGGTGTGCTTTAGGAGGTAGCCACAGACTACCCCAAAACACACGGTGAAACAAAGCAACTGATTTTAAGGTATTGTCTTTAGTGGACAATAAAAGTGCAAGAAGAGTGAAGGATTAAGAAAACAAAGAAGAAAAGCAGGAGAAAAACATTCAAACTGAAGTAGAAGACAAATAGTTCCAAGACTCAAAAACTGAACATTCTACTTTATGATTACTAATTAGTCTAAGTCATAGTTGCTGGTGTTGCTGTACCAGACTGACTTATATTTAAAAGCAGTATTAATATATGTATCTGCCTGTTAGGATAATTTGATACCTTCGGAAAACAACAACGTAATCCAACAATGTTTCCTTACTGTATGACATTAAAAAAACTGGATTCTGTAGGAAAACATTGCTTACCTACTTATTTTCACATATTTACGTTTACTGCGTATACCTGTACATGTGTGTTTCCACACGTACAACTATGATCTAACTTTCTAAGGCCAATAATATTTAAGTAATGCAGGATCAGAAAGCAATTTACATTTAAAAAGGTAAAGCATCACAAATCTTTCCCCGCCGTACATTTTGGCAGAAGAGAGCAGATGGTGAGGCAGAGCCATCTGACAGACCTGTTTCTGTTTTTCAAATCAAGAAATTCTATATAGCATGCCCCTTAATCATTTTATAACCACCCCCTCTCTGTTTTCATCTGTTTTTGTCTCTCTTTCTCTCTCTCCATTCTCTCTCTCTCCCCTCACTTTTCTGCCTTGCTTATTATCATCTCAGTATGTGCCAGACTTTATCTAATCCTCATGCCTCTCTTCTCTTTCCTTGTTTTAGCCCTCAATGAGCTGTGCTGTTTTCCCAAGATACTTCAAATAAGGAGAAAGAGAATTTGGTTTCATATGCAGTGACTGACTATATTTATCCTGAACCACTCGTAATGTTTTACGACATCTTGTGGAGGTTTAACAGCATAAGAGTCTAAGAAAAGGCTTTAGAAAAGCTTAAAAATAGCACAAGCTCTTTAGCAAAGATCAGCCATGTTACATGGCTCTACATGGTATCATAAGAAAGTGTCATCACCATCAATTTATGTAAACGGTATGTGTTTTTATATCCATCCCCACACTTCTGTAGTGGGACTGATCCATAATCCTACTTCTTGTGATTTCTTTTATTCTTAAAAATATGGAGTGATGGATGGACAAAAATTCTTCTTAAATCACCTCTGAATATTTGTGGGCTAATTGCTTTGCCAGTTTCCTGATTAGGTGAAGCAATTCTTGCCAGTTAACTTATCAGCCATTGCAATGAAGTGATAAAAGATATCAAAGACTGGTGCTATACTGTGCGTGATAGTAAATTAGTACCCTGCTGGTTGCCAATTTTCTGCTTTCGGGGTCTTTTATAATACTGTGAATATTATTAAACCACCGTTTAGTAAGTATTATTTCTTGTATTATTTCCAAGCATGAATTATTTTACACTGTCTGGTACTGTCATGCATGTTTCAGGTTACCAGTAATGATTGTTTTGATGTAAATCACACAGAAATGCAGCAAATTTAATTAAAAGTTAAGTTACAAGCTTGATAAACACAAATGAGAATAGCTCACAGACACTGCAATTTCACTATAATATGTAGTCCTCTGGGTGAATATGATTCATAAAGCACTTCTAAAATCATAATATGGAAAAATATTCATTTTCTAAAATGTCGTTCATCTGCAGACAGCATCTTCTCCTGTAGAGGCATTCAAAAATACCAAATGTAAGGAGATGCAAAACCAAATTGAAAGCCAAATGTAAGTATCATGTTGTTAAGCAACAATATTAATGAAAAGGAATAGAATAACATTGACTTTGGTGTTTATTTTAGCTGATCAAACCTTACTGCTGTTTTGAAGGTGCAAGTTCAAAGTTGTGTATGTTTCAACATACCAGAGGAACTGACTGATGTGAAAGATGTTAAATATTGTGTCTAACAAATGAATGGACAATAAGAGCTGAATGGATTAAAGCCGTTTTACTGATTTGTGATTCATATTGTATTGTAGGTTTGTTGCAGATTTTTCTTTAACTGTGTCAGATGTGTTGATAAACACAGTACATGAAGTCATGATTCTTGGTGAGTTTTGTCACTTTAAGCACAATGAAACAAAATTGCATCTATTATATCTGACAAAGTCAATCAAATTATAGCAACAATATCTGAAGGGAAAGATAACAGTTGTGTGAAAAAAAAAAGAAAGTTTTTTATCATATTTTTGGTGGACTACCCTTTAAGAGGAAAGCAATAACAGGAGCACTAGAGACTCCAGATTTGTATGCTTAGCAATGCTTATTTCTCGCAGATGCAATGCCATATTAATGTCTTTGGCCTCTGTTGCCATATCACGGTGAGCAGGAAATCTTTCCCTATTGCCTCTCCCCCGGTGGCCTGGTTGGCGGTTTAATTTTGTTGAAGTCTTGGCAGATTACCGCTACCTCAGTGCTGCTGTCATGGAGAATGCGGCCCAGGCAGGCAGTGAGCAGGGAGCCGGCACATTGATAAGGACAGCTGTTCTTGGGAGATTTCCCTGGAGAGAACAGTGAGACAGGGCCAGCAAAGACACGTTGGACGTCAGGTGAAAACACCACGACCACCCTCATTGCAGCATACCGGCTGGTATTCAAGTCCCCCTTATTATCTGATAGGCAGCTTACAAGGTGGGAGACCATCAACTTTAGATGGTGGAATCAAAGGGCTTAAGGGTTGTATTCTGATTGGATTCACTGGCCCAGATGCAAAAAGATCAGAAAGCAGATTGATGAAAGAAAAAAAGTCCCCCTACCCCGTGTTTTTTTTTTTTACAGGAAATTTTTGAAAAAAATTGTTCCCATTTCTCAGCAGTTTCTGAACTTCAAAAGAAAGGTAACAGAAACAACAGAACAAGAAGGTATTGACAACAGTAACCCTTTAGGATCAAAAATATTTAGTTCAGCTTTACAAGAGAAAATACATATTTTAATGGGCTCATCAGGGAACAGTTTGTTCTACAAAAAAGGTGGTAAAAATGGCATTTATTTCACTAGGTTGGCTTTTGAAAACACTCCCTGAGGCATAGTGAATAGGGCCCACCATAAACTCTCATTTCCATCTAAGTCCTTTTTTGTTTATCCAAAACAAAGAACTTAAAACAAAAATCGAATTTCCATAAAACCGTGAGAAAGGCACTGTCCAGAAAAAAAAAAAACACTTTGCTTGTCACTGTTACAGCTAGGAAGCAACATGAACCTTCATTTGAGAGCACTGCCATTGCTTTTTCCCAGGATCCCACTGCGTTACCTTTAGAGAAGTGGGGAGAGGAGTGACTTTGATGAGAAATGTTTTCCTGTCTAGGTGAGTATTCAGAGGTAGTAGAAACCCAACAGAATGTTTATGTGCACGCACATACAATACATCAGCGTGAGGATGCACATTTCTGAACAGGCTGTCTTTGAAAAATGGGTTCTGTCATGAATTATAACCATCTGTTTAGCTTTATTTTCTGATGTTTGTATGGGAGTGTGTGGGAATGCCGATAAAAAATCCCTTGACTCACATTACATATTAGTTTGGACTTTCATATGCTATGATAATGACACATGTATGCTGTAATTAGCTATGTATAAAACTTAAAACCATATAATTACAGAAAAGCTCCTCTGTTCACTGCAGTGGTGACATTGTTGTCAAGCCACTGTTTAGTCAGCTGAATCATTTTTTGGTCCATGGCTATTGTTTACTAAACCTTCATTTGTTCTGTTATTAAGGAAAATTGCAAGGCAGATGCCATCAATTTAAAATGATTTGAGATTTATTGATCACAGTTGTATGTTACAAATAGGATTCTTACATTCTGCCAAAGGAAGATTTTTTTAAGCTCAGCATATTTTATGACATCAGACATAATCATCAGACCATCTGAGATGATCTTATGATTAAGTTCAAGTGTAAACCTAGAAACATTTTTATATATCAGGGCCCAGGTAAATCAGAACTACCAGCACCTCTTTTTTTCTCCCAAGTGGCACAGAATACAAAAACTGGATTTCCACAAGAAAAGTTGTTAGACACAGTGCTGCTAGAAGGGTTAATGGAGCACCGTCCCTTGGACGTGTCAAAGCACCCACATGTGTGAAAGTCAGAATAGCTGTGCTATGCCTCAGTGCAGCTCTCTCAGCTTCAGACTTTAAATACACTGTTGGCAGTGCAAGGAGAAAGAAAGATGAGTTTGTGATTTAGCCTACTGCATTTAAGGAACATGTGGACAGGAATCAACTTGAAAACTGAAGGTAAATATAGATGAAATGTATGTGAAATTCAAATGCTTAGATTCTGTGTGGGTCTTTTTGAACAAATAATGGAGCGGGATTTTTGTCTAATTTTGACAACAGTAATGTGAAATGGCAAAAGAGCGCTTCATCTTCAACAAAACAAATAAAATTTAAAAAAATAAAATTGATCGTGCCATGGACTATTTCTCTTTAACAGGCACTTCAAAGCAACTTCACAAGCATGTGAGCCTCCTCTTATTTTAACCACAGTCTCCTTTTCCTTTACCCCTTTTCAGAGAAAAGGAGTTGTTTTGAGGGGGAAACTGCTTTTCAATGCTGTAAAGTTGGACATTTTATCATGGGAGTCTATGGGGACTGACTCCTTTTTGGAGCCAGCCTTAAATGACATCTAGAAGAACTGCAGTTTTCGCAACTTCCTTGTTGGCTTCAGTTTTCAGCTCTGGAGGTTGCCCCCACAAAGTTGGCAACCCTGGCAACTTCTCAGGCAGTTTTTAATCAGTTTTGATTAATTCTATACATGTAAATTTAGGTAATAGCTTAAAATAACTGTCCAGATAAGTGGCTACAGGGATTTCAAGATGCCTTCTGAGTGGAACAAAAGTCTTGCTTCTATTAGGATTTTCATAATGAGTAGGTAAATACAGTACAGAGTATAATTACTAAAACTAGAAATTAACACAATACTATGTAGCATAGCTTATGCTATATACCACAGGCTTTATAACCCACGTTAACTAGGGATGCCTGTCCCTAGTAGAGCCTATCAAAGTAGGACACCATTTCACAGAAACACTTCCTCTGTTACCCATCAGTTCAAGTTACAATTGTAGAATTCCTTGATTTGTGTTGGTCACAGACCAAGTATTTTAGAATAAATTAGTTTTTCATATAGTTCTTGTATAGTTATTGTTCATAAGTAACACAACAATATATACCTGTTAACAAACAGCAGCAGTATTCTTCTAGTCTCATGATAGATGTTGTTAAATACTTGCAGATATTTTTACAATCTAACCAGGTGAAACCCTACTGTGAAAGGAAGTCTTGTTTGTCTCCATGATACCACCATATTTTTTTTCTTGTGATGTATTTGCTGTCACATATCAGCCATTCTGGATTTATGGTATCTGGATTTGTTTTTCATTTATTCATTTGATAATTTTGTATAACTTATGGTCTAGGCCCCACTCACTTCTTGATTAAACGTGAGTAGAGATATTTTTGTTTATGGAAATATTGATAAAAAAATACACCCCTTTATGCAATAAAAGACATGGGTTGTCCTATATAAAAAGATACCTCAAAGTGAGTAAAATCAACAATTTACTTTCCTGAAATTAAAGACTAAGTCACTGGGCCTAGTGATTAATACAGAGCCAATAAGAATAAAATTCAGCCCATAACACCTGAGATTCATCCATATCTCATGCTGATGACTGGTCATTCACCAGCAGTACACCAACTTGCAGGAATAATCTTCCTGCTGGCTTTCTTACAGTGATGAATGACTGCTCATTAGTGTCAACCACCCTCTGAAAGGTTGGGCTGACATGATGAGTGTTTTACATGCAGAAGAAGCTTTTTGACAGGCTGAACATTATATTTCGGAATTTTAGTGGATGCTCTTACCTCAAGCATTTATAAACTAGTTGAACATGTTCCTCCTGTCATGTCATTTGCCTAGAGGCTCCCAAACTTTCACATATGACTATGCATGTGGTGCATGCATGTAAATCAGGTTGTGCTGTATATATCTTAGGCTGTAATTTCTAATCCTGTGGCTTCTGAGGTTATTATAGCCGATATGTGGTGTTTTTATCCTTCCACTCTTAAATCATGCAGGCTTGATTGGTATTCATGTAGGCCTTCTGTCTTAATGCAGAGTTTTCCATGGACAGTCTATTGAGTAATCAGATTGTTTCACACTCTTTACTGTAAAAAGGAAATAACGGTCTGTTATTTCCATTTTTCAAGTTAGTTACAGTTCTTACAGGTGTCTCCCCTTTAGGATTTGATTTTCACACTATTCTCCCTTGAGCTGACATGAAAGAACATTATCGTAGCCTTATGTGACGGCATTTACAAAATCCACTCAGCTGAGAGCCAAGTCTGTATTGTGGTCTGAATGGATCAAAACCCCAGACTGTGTCTAGTGGTGCAAGTTTGATATATTGCCAGCAGTGCAGAGTCCTTTTTATATCCCATGTCTAGTATTGGTGCGATGCATCACTATCACAGACTCAGTTCCTTTGGCAACTGCCTGCCAGTGTTTCGGCGCCCACACATCACAACAGCATGATCACTTCCATGGCAATACTGTGCAAACAGCTCAGCATGTTCTGTCATCTCCAGTAAACACGCCTTCATGTACACATTCTTTATGCCAAAACACCTTTGAAGGTCACAAAAATAAAGCAAGGTACTGAGAGTGAAAGGATTGCCAGGCAATATCTTGTAACAGCAAAGAATAAAGATGCAAAGGGCAATTCAAAGTCAAGCTTGTGGTTATGTTTGACATATTTTATCCTCTTTGCAGTTAATGATGGATACTTGTATCCGCATTGACAAAATATTCTACCGGCATGCCAAACTTTCTGTCTGAATATCCATTATTGGTATCTTATAAAATAGTTACAGTGCAACTAACCTTGGCCTGTAGGTAACCAAAGAACACATTTGAAACATTGTCTAAAAGCCATTTGCTTTCCAACATTAGTAAATAAATATTGAATCATCTTTCAAGACTGGTATATTACATGCATGTCATAGAGGTTATTTCAGTCCTCCCCATTTGACACTGATCTGGGACATTTTTTCTGGAGCACAGGAGAGAACGGAGACATTAATGGGTGCTGTAATTGCATGGCAAGGCCAAAATAGAAAGTTGAGTGAAAAAAGATAAAATCAGGGAAAAAAACAGTGAAGTGCTGCTGTAAAAGATACTCAAGGAGAACCTGAATACATTTCAGCACAAAATGTTGGATAAACTGCAGCCATGACCAAGCCAGCATTTTAAGGAGAATAGTTCTGTGCACATGTGAGATTTCAGTATTTCTTGCTCCAAAGCTGAGGCAACGTACTTATGTTGATAATAAGCCCCAGTAAGTGTTGTGTACACCTCATTAATTAATAATTAAAAGGGTTGAGAACCAAAACTTGATCACAAGCTTGCGAATTATTCAGTTGTGTGTGAAGATCTATTGTCTTGAAGAAGAAGAAGTACACCAAAACTTATACATTCATGATCCCCAGAGTAAAACCTTACTGACTGGTGAATATACCCTGACTCATCATCTGCTAAAATGAGATTAGATTTTTTTCTTTTTTTTTGAAGTTGTTTTCCAGAGAGGATTAACCCTAACTGTATTGGTTAGTTTCTAGCATTTTTTCAAGCACCAGCAGCATATTGGCACAGTGGTATTGGATATTAAACATCTTTAACTGCCAGCTCCCTAGTACAAAGCCTGTGTGATAACAGATTGCACTGATGTGAGAATACTGCAGGTGTGAACTCACAGTGAGTGATGGGTTGTCCTGTGTCCTGCCTTCTGCACGCTCTAGTAGGCAGCACTCTTGCCAAAATCAGGCAGATTATTTCCAGTAGTGAGAACGCCTTTGAAGCAGACCATCTCCTGTTGTGTGCTACTTGTGAGAAAGGGCAGTTTTGGACAATGTCCCAGCCTGATTCTCCATAAGTCTTGTCATTTGTTTGAGTTTGTCGAGAAGTGAACAGTAATTTTAACAAAATTCTGTAAAGCTGCAAAAGATTTAAAATGTCTCCCTTTCTTTCTCTTGGATCTGCCTATTTCTCAAAGAAACAACTAACAGTAAAAAGCAAAGGAGTTTTATATGTGTGAGCCAATCATTTATTTATTTTGCACTCGTTTTTGTAATACCGATCAAGATACACAATCTTGTTATCCATCAATGTTATCCAGAGTTGTTTTGAAACTTAATTACTACCTCAGACTCTCTCAAGCAGTGAGCTGAAGGGAAACTATACCTAACCTAATCTAATGTAAAAAACTCCACTCCTTATGCCTACCTGTTAAACAAAGATGGCAATGTGTGTCAATATCAGTCAGTAAAGGTAAATTAGGTCGATTGGCTCTCCATTAACCTAATTAAAGAAGTTTGCTTTGGATTTTGTGCACATCAAAGACAGACTGGCTTTGAGAGACAACTTCAAAGCCAGATCCCATCCGAGGAGCATTGTGTGAAAAAAAATTGTGATTCTGATCATCTTTCAGTTTTCTAAAATTAAATTAGATTAGTTGACTGTGAGTGGCTAATTGTCATAACACAGCCAATCACCTATATTTTCACAGAAAGCAAAAATCTAATAATTCTGTGTCCTTACAGAAATGAGTTAACTGTACTGTATATTTTGATGTATGCAATGAAAACTGAAAAAGAAACTGACTAAAGAGAGCCCAGAGAAATATTTGCTAACCCTTACACCATCCATGACTATAGCCTGTGTTTATCTATGGTATGAATAAACAACAATCCAGTTCAACAGTTAGATAGACGTTATATTCAGGGATATCAAACCAGTGAGGTGTGTCTAGTATATTGGTTTGGTCTAGTGGGCCTACTGAAACACTCACATGTTGCAAATAAGCCATGAAAGGCTGTAGTACAACATTAGGGTTATTTTGTTCAGGCCTGTAAGTGCTTTGTGAGGAGTGGATCAGAAGAAGCAAAGCTCAGCCCTCAGATCAGAAGCACACTAATCCCACCTGCGGACTGGACTGGTAATGATAATAATTTGAAAAGCCCTCAGGGAGTTATTGTCTGCGCTTATTGGAAGGGTTTCATGCATAACTAAACATACATTGTCTCTTATAAAGTTGTTAATGCAGTAAATATTTTTTTACAGTCTGCCATAATGTAATTATGTAATATCGTGGTTTCTTTAATGCAACTGTTTAAACGGTTAATCAACTCTTTTCAATTTTTAGTTTACTAAATTCTAAAAATATTGCTGAAAACTGTATTTCTGACTAAATCCTTGAAAACAGAAATTTGAATGCACATTTTATATTTATTTATAGGTTTTACCTACCAGAGTTGACAACTACACATCAGAGTTGGTGCAGTGTAGTCGGTAACAAGCCTCATGACAATACATGGTTAAATCACTACAGCAGCTGAAAACAAATCAATCTTATCTAGTTGTATCCAGTGAGCTCATTCATTCACTGAGAAAACATCAGCATGCTACTATTAATGTGCAACAAAGCTTACAAATGCATCGTGCTCACACATAGATCTTTTCAGGTATAGAGCACAAGAGGCCTCATTTTAACAATTCCCCTTGAATTAGATTTCACTCTTGACTTAATCTCTTTATTCGTGTGGAGAGGCTTTTTTTGTCAAGGAGGTTGTGCATGATGTGGCTTAATCCTTCTGCCTGCATGGGCACAGGCAGACCTTTGATCAGCTCCTGTTTGATGAGAGATATCGACAGACCTCATCTGACACAGTGGACAGCCCGCCACAGAGCCCCCCCTCCCCCTCCCCCCGCACTTGTTGAGGTTGATGAGATTAAAAGAGGAGAAGATGGAAGCCTCAAATGTCGGGAAACACGGTGGAGAAAAAAAAAAATGCACTGGCACCGGCAACTGGCTGGACCTTGACTTGATTTATGAGTGTACTCTATTTCTTTTGATTTCTCTCTCTCTCTCTCTCTCTCTCTCTCTCATTCTCTCTCTCTCTCTCTCTCTTTCTCTTGCTGGGTGTTCCCCCTCACTCTCTTCCTATCTCATTGTGCGTACACATGAGCAACACAAAATCAGAAATATGAGCTCACACACGCACACAGAAAAAAATGCAGACTCTACAGCCAGCCACCCTTTGCAGAAGGGTAATAATGATCTCCAGTGTGACTTCCTGAGAGGTCACAGTGGACTCTGACACAAAATAAGAGTTTGGCTTGTACATGAAGGCTGTTTCCCTATAGTCCAGTGTCCCCTTCGTGGCTGTGTGACATTTAGAAACACTAATAATGTGCTAATGATGCAGTATTTTCATAGAGCTGCCCCATGCCACCAGGTACTGCAGCTTTCTCTTGTTTGCCCTCTGAAAGAGTCAAACACTTAATTAATGTCTAATTTAACCCGAGACAAAAGGTGGCAGAGGATGTGCTCATTTGATTTGATATACAGCAAGTTCCTCTTGTCACTAAGGTGCCAAAAGTCTGGCTGAACAAGCAGCTGAATGTGACATCCATTTTACTGAAAGATTCTGATTGCATTGCCAATGAAAGATAATGATTATGACTATGACTGTTATGTGCTTGAGTTTTCAGTTAGCCTATGCTAAATCTTTACAGTGAAAACAAACATACATATGTACTTGTGCTTTGAATTTAACTTGGTTAGTTTATTGACAACAGATATGTCATGCTATACAGAAATGTGTATTATGCATGTATGTGAATGCACTGTCACTATTTATGTTTACGTTCAACTGATTTGAATTTGCCTTTTTATTCAAGAGGAACATAAATAATATATTTTTTTTATATTTAACTTGCTCAGACAGAAAAGCATATACCTTCAAACTGCAGACTGATAACATGCCTCTCCACACCACTGAAGCTCCTCTTAGGTATAAGAGAAGTTAGGTAGGCAAATGAGGGAACGCATAAGCAAATGCTCAAAAGCACACTGGAAACAACAGTAGAGGGTCAAAGCACCAGCTGCTGGTCTATAGAGAAATCACCCAGCTATTTAAGACTAGACAAAACAATCTGTGCACTGCCTGGGTTGACTGCAAGAAAAGCTACAATTCTATGGCCCATACACAATAGTGCATGGTGCTGTACAAGGCCTACAGGGCCCCGAAAGGAACTTCATGCAGCTGTGGAAAGCAACACTCAAAATCAACACCAAGGCCACTGCACAAGTTACCATCAAGCAGCATATGCCAAGGTGATGCAGTCTCCACGCTGTTGTTCCGCAGGAGTTGTGTTTTTTTGGTTTTGATTTTGATTTCTATTCATTCTTCGGGGTTTCTGTTTCTTAGTGTTGTTCATTGTGTACGTCTGTTTTCATGTTTTTTCATTAGTATTCTGTTCCTGTTGTGTTCTCATTGCATTCTCTGTTAGTAGATATGGAATTTATTTGTTCCCTCAGTGTTCCCTCCATGTGATCCTTTAGCATTATTCATTCTGTAAAGTTCTTGTTTCTGCATCTTCCATTGTTCCTCACTTCCTGTTTTATTTTGGCAGTAATTTGTCTCCTGTGTCTTGCATTTAGTTTTACTTCCCTTGTGTCATTATCCATATTAGTTTCACCTGTGCCTCGTTTCCCCCAGCTGTGTCCACTTCTCTTGATTACCTCGTGTGTATTTATAGCCCTGCCTTTCCTTTGTTCTTTGTCTGAGCATCTGTTAGCTTCCCTTGTGTGTTTCCAGCCTGGTTTGAGAAAATTAGTTGATTTGGTTTGCTTTTCTTTTGATGGATGTTGTGTTTTTGTGGATTTCATATCGACCTCAATTAAAGGTGTGTTTTAAGTTTACTTTTGGATCCTCATCCTGCTACAAACTGTGACAAAATGATTTAAAAAAAAATGCAGCCCTACTGTGTCCTGTATTAAGCACTATCAGGAATAGCAATATTCACAATGATAGGAAAGTTCCAACTTTCATGACAAGACATCTCGAGTCTGTGTGTGTGGTGAAAAACAACAATAATGTTATTAATAATAAATACCATGGGAAAAAAAAACTGTATGCCAAAAAATATTTTCGCTGTCTGAATGAAGACGTAATCACTAAAATGACTTCTCTTCTTTGGGTTTAATGCAAAGCACACACACATGCACACACACAGTGGCCAAAGTGAGAGAGGCTGATGTGTTGTCAGAGCAAAACACCCTCTGCTGAGAAAATAACTCTGCTTCAACCTCTCCCCACACACAGGAATGAAAGTGTATTTGAAAGCTATTTTTTCCCAATTTACTTCTGTTTAAGCAGATTGTCAACTACTGAATACCAAAGCCTGGCTGCCCCCTGACATTATTCATAGAGCAGTGGACCAGGCTCACACACTGCAGGAATTAGAAAATACTGAAAGAAATTCTAAACAAAGAGCACTTCAGCCACGATCTGCAAGGGCTGAAGGCCCTGGCTGTTTTTTCCTCTCTTTTTTTTCATCCTCTTTTTCTCTTTAAGCCAGGAGTAATATTATGGGTGCAATTTAATATCTGAGAGGAGGGAGGGATCTGGATTTTCATAATCTTATGATAAGGAAAGGGATTAAGAATAAAGAAGGGATTAATTCGCTTGATCTGCCAATATGGTGGACCAACAATTTTCCCCCCAGGAAGTGATATGTTCTCCTCCTTGTACAAACCTAAGTATAACCCAATTACTATTCTCTGAAGAAACTTAATTTGAACACATCATGTTTTGATAACTGGACCTGACCTGGTAATATTCCACTAGATCCTCACATAATCTGTAACCTTTTGAAATACCCTGGTCACATGATATGAAACAGTTTACAAAACATATGTACAGTAAGTCAGCATTAATCATCTGAGTGAACTAAATGACACATGTGATACACTATTTATGTAGATATGTAATTATCTACAGTGAGGTTAGACTAATTCAGCAAGGAAGTGAGACAGTGCAAGTGCAACCCAGTGGTCTGTAAGAGCAGCTACTGATATGACTCTGACTAGTGATTAAGGGCTTGTACCACAATGGAGGTAAAATCCTGAATACAAAAACTTTAAATAAAGAAAAATGCATGACAAAAATATAATGATAATATCAAAGTCCCCAAGCCACCTTAGTTTAGGTAAAGTGTTGCATTTTAACATTAATAAATCTTTAAGACATTAGTTCCAGACATTTGTGTACTTAATTGCATGCAGAAATCATAAACAGAGACAAAATGTAGCTGCTATATGTAATTATCTTACTTTGAACATTAAGTTTGATCTAATCAGCTAGGCACAGCTGGTCTTGTCTTGTGTTTCCCTACCTGCAGGCCTCTCTAGGACAGTGGCTGGCATCACAGGCAGACTTTATGGTATCCTTGTTCTCCTCTGCAGCTTTTGTGTGGCTAGTTTAGCAGCACATGAACCAGTTTTTCTCCTGCTGCAGGTTCTGGTAGGAGTGGCTCTCAGGTTTTCTGCACATCTTCTGGAGAGCAGAACAATATCTTTGGGAGTAATTACAACTAATAATAGTGCAATTTGCAGGATGAGAAGCTCATTGGAAAAGAATTTGAATGGCAACAAAGACTGCTACAACAGCAACCTGACCAGCCTACAATTAGGGAAACACTGGGTTAGTTGACTGGCAGTGATTGAAACTGCTCCTGCCAGCACAACTCGATCTCGTGGCAGTTCATGATATAGTCACAATCTTTAATCTACTGATTATTGTTGCTGGACATGAATTTTCAATTTTTTTCATGCTCCTCTGCACAAATTTACCAACATTATTTCATGTCCCTGAACGTGACTTTTCATCAGTTCGCTTTCATATGTAAGCTAGTGATTAAAAAGCAAAAACAGTCCACATTTGGGGGTTGGAGGGTTGGGGAAGGAGTAATTCGTCTTGACTTTCATGACAGAAACCCAGGTTTGAGTCATGCCTGTCACAGTTTTTCAAATATCGTTTGTACAATTTTTAAATATATTATTAATTACAAATATATCACTTGATTAGGCGTATGTGTTAAAAACTACTGGGTGCCTTACTTACAAATTTGTGTTTACTGACATGAAAAAACTAACAATTTGTCTCCATGAACATGAAAAATATAGATTCATTTTTCCTGACTATTTCATAAACTGCTGTGAGACCGGGCTGGCCAGCAGGTACAGCAGCTACTGCAACTTTGCTATGAACAGAAAAGATGTAAGTGGGATGGGTACATCACTTACTACTGATCAGACATGGCAGAATAACAATAAATAGCAATAACAATAACATTTCCGACATACAATGACTAAAGTCAGAATGAATAATGAAAGTGGCAAAATTGGCAATCAGTCTTAAATGACAAGTCAGAATATTTTCTAAATACAAAGTGACCACTTACTTAGTACTTTAATGTCAGAATTTGATCATTTCTGTGGTGGCCTACCAGTGACAGTATCCAAAATGCAGAAATCAGGAAGGGACAGCGTATTTTCAGAGAAAACAAGACAGAGAGATATTTAAGGACATATTTATGCTCTGTGTTTAATGTTTAACATAGGGTAATGTTTACAACTATATTTTTTTAATTACCAGCATACGGTGGTATGAAAAAAATTGAACACACCAAGGGCCAAATTTATTAGCATATTAGCGAGAGGTTGCAATTACAAAAATGGCCCAATGGAAGTGAAAAGATCTTCTACTAACAATGCGTTAATGCATATACAGACGTAACCATTGCAATAATGACAAACTGAAATGAACTGACTCTACAAAGAGCGGTGGGTCAAAAATGCAATTTTTTATTTTTTTTTTAACCAAAAAAGCTAAATTTTGAATTGCCAAGGGTCAACATGAGCAGTTCCGTTGAGGGAACCTGTAAGATAATACAATGTAAGCTCAGGATTTAGGCATGTGTTTCTCTCTGGGAACAGCATGGCAATTCAGATCAATGCGAGGATTGATCTGAATTCTGGATTAGAATCGATTTGTCTTTTATATAAGGGTGAAGTCTTCTGTTAGAAATTGTTGGGGACCGTGTGTGATCTTTGGATAAATCTAAAAGTAGAAATGCTGACGAAAACCCATCTCTCACTGTAAAAAGTAACTCGCCTGCCGGAAAACCCAATGCAATACAATGCTATACAAAGATGAATCTTCTATTGGGATCTCACTTCCCTCTGAGGCTTCCCTTTAAGTTTGGTTACTTAACTTCTGCTCTGTTTCATCAAACTGCCAGTATTATTGAGAACCAGAAATATGTGGAGCTTGGCTTTAAACATTCAGGGTGAGGACTCATTGAGTTGAAGTTGTGAAATATGAAGTTCCTTGAAGTTCTGCACCATTCACCTGTACTCGTTCTTCTCCTGGCAGTCCAAATAAACAACAATCAACAATCCTAGCTGCAACTATCACAACCACATCAGCTGCAAAATAAGACATGCTGCTGCAGTAAATTCTATGCTGCAAACCTTAGTAAATCAAGTTTACATGATTCGAGTTCAATTTTGTGTTCTGACAGGGAAACTCGTACAAATACTTCAGCAACAAAAATACTGTCATCCACACCTTTCAGTCACAAAATTGATTGCGGATTTATAGTAAATACCAATAGCGTTTTTTTTTTTAACACCAAAAGATAGTTTTGTGCTGGCACAGACAAATAGGAAATCTAACAAGTCACAAAGCAGTGTTTCCTACAATATGTATAAGCCATTCCGTACAGGGAGACAATCATCTTGAAGCCTGGTACTTTATGAGGTTTATAATGGGCACTGATCTCGATCTGCAGTGGGGAGGGAAGATGGAGGTGATTAGAAGTTGATGCTCCCTCAGGCTTGGGATTATGGTAAATATACCGCCTGTCTCTGGGGATCATTAAAAAGAGCTTCCTCATCCCCTCCAAGTGACTGCTTATGTTGCTGGACCCTTGGAGGAAAAGCAAAACCAGTCACCACTGCTATCCCTTTTGAGGGAAGTGGAGTATATGGTGTTTCAAAGTGCAATTTTTAATTGCTTGTCTTACTTCACCAAAATAATTCAGAGGTACAAGTGTTACTATTCACATTATTAACAAAATGTGCTGAATTCCTTGAAGTTTCATAGTGAAGCACATATTTGTACAAGGTTATCTAAGGTTTTCTCCACACATTCCTCAAATAAAATAGAAAAATTATAATAATCCTACTATCAGTCCATGTGCAGCTAATTATGGCTCTTTAGCAAATGATCCATCATAAAGCTTTCCTACACGCAAATGAACAAGCTTTGTGTTTACTTAGTCAGTCAGCTGGCAGGCAAAACTTTAAGCCACACCATTCAAAATCAACATGTTAAAGCCCACTGAGATATACAGAGTCAATAAGCGAACTCCCGCACTTGCTGTGACAGCAGTGAAACCACGTCACCCGGCACCAGGGTTTGCCCTCTGGGAGGTCCAGGCTGAGGTTGTGACAGCCTTCAAGCTTTCACACACTTCTCACCTTCAACAGAGAAACTGTTGGAAAGGCTTTGACATGAGACAAAAAAAAAAAATGATGTGATGTCAGAAAACTGTTCTCACCAAGTATTTTTGAGAATGGCATGCAAGAAGGTAAACACAAGATAATTTAAACTTTAAGAGAAAAACTCTATACTACTCAACACTGATACATTTCTTCAAATATCTCCATTTGCCCCTACTGTTGCTAATGTCAAGCATTTTTTTCTTGCCAACACTCAGTGTAGTTTCAAATAACAGTGGCAGATTCACCGTGCAAAATCCAGAAGCACAATTCTCATTTGCCTCCACCCACAGCTGATTTTAAAAATGAAACTAAAAAACTGTTGTTGGCAGATTTTATCATTTGCTCATTAAGCTTCATGAGCTGCTTGAAAATGCTGTATTCTTCTAACTTAATAATGTTTCTCTCTAAGTTATTTTAATACATGATTGTTGACCTAACAAAGCCATTAAGAAGCCTTGACAGCCTTGAGGACTAAATTAAATTAAATTAAATCAATTCAATTAAATTTTATTTATATAGCGCCAATTCACAACAACAGTCGCCTCAAGGCGCTTTGTATTTTAGGGTAAAGACCCTACAATATAGACAGAAAACCCCAACAGTTAGAC
>VUQI01038684.1:5276-25598 GCA_015106735.1 Paratilapia polleni | reverse complement strand
ATCTGTGGAGGACTGCAGTGATGGTTGTCCTTCTGGAACTTAGTCCCATCTCCACACAGGATCTCTGGAGCTCAGTCAGAGTGACTATCGGGTTCTTAGTCACCTCTCTCACTAAGGCCCCTCTCCCTCGCTTGCTCAGGGCGACCAGCTCTTGGAAGTGTCCTGGTTGTGTCAAACTTCTTCCATTTGAGAATTATGGAGGCCACTGTGCTCTTGGGGACCTTCAGTGCAGCAGAAAATTCCCCAGATCTGTCCATTACAACAACCCTGTCTCTGAGCTCTGTAGGCAGTTTCTTTGACCTCATGGCTTGGTTTTTGCTCTAATAGGCACTGTCAGCTGCGAGGCCTTCTATAGAGAGGTGTGTGTCTTTCCAAATTATGTCCAATCAATTTAGTTTACCACAGGTGGAATCAATGTGTAGAAACATCTCTGCAATGATCAAGAGAAATGGGAGGCACTTGAGCTAAATTTCAAGTGTTTTTGCAAAAGGTCTGAATACTTAAATAAATGTGATATTTCAGTTTTTTCTTTTTAATAAATTTACATAAAATCCTAAAATTCTGTTTTCAATTTGTCATTATGGGGTACTGAGTCTAGATTAACGAGAGAAAAAAATGAATTTAAACAATTGTAGCATCAGGCTGCAACATAACAAAACTGAAAAAGTGAAGGGGGGTCTGAATACTTTCTGAACCCATTGTGTCAAGCATTCATAAAAGCCTTCAGGTAACAGAATGTTTTAAGAATTGTTTTAAAAGATGCTAAAGATGTTGCTGGTTTGATCTCAACAAACAAAATGGTCCACAGTTTAGGGGCTCTATTGGCAAATGCCTGGTCAACAAGCCAAGACCTAGGAATAACCAGCAAAGCCCCATTGCCTGATTTAAGTGAGCACCACAACACATAAGCGGTTAATGTGTCCATGATGTAATGTGAGGCAAGGCCATTTAATGCTTTAAAAGGCAAAAGAGAAGGCTCTATTTGAGAGGTCTGAAGGACAGAGCAGCTCACTGAATACCAACCCACGTTTCTGCATGCTGCAGGAAAATAATGATCAGTAGTGTTGGACATTGTGCTCAAATCTAAAAGTACAAGGACTGTATTGTAAAAAGATGAAATGATTCAGCTAAATCTAGGCATTTGGTGGAATATCTACTACCCATCTGCTGAGGTGATTCATGTCTTAATTACCATAAAAAATTCCAAAAAAGAAAGTGACCTTGCATTCATTTAGTGCACTCCATTCAGTGATTAGGAGAGTACCATATGCGGCAGATCAACCCAGTCTCACAGCAGTTGGTGAAATAGTCACGGAAATTTAATCTGTTTTTTCCTGTTCATCGACACGAATTGTTAATTTTTTTCGTGTCTGTGAACACGAATTTGTAAGTAATGCATTTCAGTGGGAAATATATCTTATTTCAGAAGCACTATTTCTTTTGTAGAGATAGGAGGGAGGTGTCACCATGGCAACCAGGAAGACAGAATTGTAAAAGATGTGGCAACCATTGTATTTTAACCCAAACCATGATATTTTTCTAAACCTAACCCAGTAATTTTAAATGCCTAAACGTGACCAAGTGACATATTTGTAATTAAGAACATATTTAAAAATCATACAAATGATGTGTGAAAAACTGTAATACGTATGACTCAAACTTGGGTCTCTGGTGTGAAAGTCAAGACGACTACTCCTCCATCACTACCCCTCCAGCCTCCAAGCTCCAATTGATGATTTTTTTCTTCCCTTTTTCATCAGTAGATATGAGAGTGGACTGATCAAAGGTTGTGTTTAGGGAGACAAAATAATGTTGACAAATTTGTGTAGGGGAACACGAAAGAAATTTGAAAATTCGTGTCCTGCAACACGAATCAATAGATTAAAGGTTGTGACTAAATCACAAACTGCCATGAGATCGGGTTGGGCAGATACAAGCTAATACAATGTTACCAACTCCCCACAGAGGTCACCTAGAATAGTATGTCCTGTTGTTGAAGATGGGATTCAAGAGGCAGGAGACAGACATATGTCGTGTGAATAGCAGAACAGAACTTTCCTCAGTGAGGCTGAAACTATATTGTCATATGCAGGGCAGGAGTTCAAGTCCAAAATTATTATTGTCCAGTTGTTAAAGGAAATGTCAGGAATAAGGGAATTTTATTACTTTAGTAGAGGATCCAAAGGAGATGATGAATTAGGAAGCAATAGAGCTATGACCTCAGTAATGTCTTAGTGAGTCTGATTAAACTGAGTGGACTTTGAGGAATTGTTTTGGTTTGTTGAGAGAGGACATACTAACTGGTTGACAGTATGAAATTTTTGCACTTAGTAGTTTTGCCAAAAGCCAGTTAGGATGTATTCTGTTATTTCTCTATAAGTGTCTGCATTCCCAGAAAACATTGACATTGGCTAAGCAGTGACTGATGGGTGCCAGGTGTGTGGAAACCACAAGGGGGAATGGGGCCAGACAAGTAAACAGATCTTTTCAGTGAGTAAAAGAAATGTGTAAAACTTTTTTGTAGTAGTTTAGAATGTTCTTTACAGATGTCATTTATTTCTGCAAGTGCAGTGTCTTTGATAATGTTATGTTCATTTTCAAGGATCCCTTCTGTTTTGCCGACAGTGGTATGTTTTAACATGCCTGAAGATGATATCACTAATGATCAGAGTTGTACCCTTGACGTGGATGCTTATTTGTTGACTTATGAATTTTACACATTGGCGGGAGTGTGCCAGTGGGAACCTGACGTTTGTTGGTCAAGGGCCTTTCATCCCTGTATAAGGTCCAGCAATGGAGCTCCTCTACTATGTGGACACCAGCACTGAGCTGGTTGTGCACAGTAAAAAAAAAAAAAAATCAGTAAAAATACAGTACAATTTTACAGATTTTTTTAACCACACATTGAATTTTACCATTTACTGAAACCTCCGTAAAAAATGTACTGGCAGAAAATTCCGTTTTTTTTACTGAGGTTTTTTTTTTTTTTTACAGTGTGGGCTAGGATAGATCAGCCCTGTTAGCCAGTTGGATAGAACCTAGTGGTGAAGTACAGGGGGACTTCGTATGTCATTTTTTGTTGCCCGTGATGACAATCCAGGGTTCCAAAGATGCGGGTGTGGAACAGATCTGAGCCTTAGGTTAGACTCCAGGCTTTGGACAGTGATTGTCTATGTGGCTTGATATGACTGTCAGTAGCTCTGGCTCTGGCTGTGGTAATAAGAGCGAGGGAAGAGCGGTGAATGCAAGACTACTGCAGTTAGCGTGTACAGGAATCTCATTCTCTAGGATCTGGTAGAACTTGGAGATCTGCTCCTCAAGATTACTTTTTTCAATTAGCTGAAGTAGTGTCGAGGAGAGGTGAGTGGAGGCATTGATTTCAAATGGAACTGTAAGGTACGTTATAAACTACAGCCAGCAGTATACCAGAGTGTCGACATGACCAACATCTCTGGCTCATCCTACAAGAGCATTGAACAAATTCCACTGGCACATAATCCAGTTTTAACACATTATGTGCCAGCACAGAATGTAGTGTTAAGAGATCATACTTTTTTACATACTTCTGCGAGACCTGGCTGAAATTTAGTGTAGTTTTGATAATAGCATAGCTTAGAGAATGACGAGGTGAAATGTCACCCAATGTGTATGTTTATCTCCACCCTCAGTTGGAGCTGTGTTTCTGTCTATCTCTCCACATGGAGCTGTCTTTCTGAGAAGAGCTCTGAGGGACTTTATGCTTGGTAATCCATTAAAAAAGGCAGGCACATTACTAGGGCATATTAAATCTCATGCTTAAATTACCCCCTATCACAACCTCCTTCTTTTGCTTCTTGAGAGCAAAATGTAATGCATTCTCAGGCTGGCTTCCTGTTGGGTTTTTTTGGGTTTTTTTTACACATAATGAAACCAATTTACAGGTAATTGCCTCCTCTCTGTACTTCTCGTCCAGTGCTTAGTAATGACAGTGCTGTACATGGAGTGATAAACCACAGGGAAAAACAGGCCAATGTGTTGTCATATTGTGATTAGGTTAGGAGGAAAGCAGGGACATATTCCAAGCTCTGCAACACTTTACAGCATAACACGTGTGGAATTGAAAGTTTTGCATTTATCTTCCTTGGACTGTACACAGAGAGACATAACAAATAGACCGCCTGTTTGACTAATCTGTCAAGCTCAACCAAGGTCTACTTTTCAATTGATAAACAGGTAAAATTTGCTCGTCCAAAACACTATGTTTTCGACAAGCAATTTTTTTGGTGTAACAGCAAAAGTTCCACATGTATAACATTTGTTTGACTTTACAGATTTTATAAAATGTGGGAAACCATGACACCTTGTACATACACTCACTGTCCACTTTATTAGGTACATCTTGCTAGCACCGGGTTGGACCCCTTTTTGCATTCAGAACTGCCTTAATTCTTAGTGGCACAGATTCAACAAGGTTCTGGAAACATTCCTCCATCACACAGTTGGTGCAGATTTGTTGGCTGCACATCCATGATGCAAATCTCTTGCTCCACCACATCCCAAAGGTGCTCTCTTGGATTGAGATCTGGTGATTGTGGACGCCATTTGAGTACAGGGAACTCATTGTCACTTTCAAGAAACTAGCTTGAGATGATTTGAGCTTTGTGACATGGCATGTGGGCAGAACCGTGGTGTGGTAGTTAGCACTGTTACCTCAAAGCAAGAAGGTCCTAGGTTAAAATCCAGGCTGGGACCTTCCTGTGTGGAGTTTGCAAGTTCTCCCTGTGCTTGTGTGGGTTCTCGCTGAGCACTCAGGCTGCCTCCCACAGTTCAGAAACATGCGTGGGTTAGGTTAATTAGTGATTCTAAATTGGCCATAGGTGTGAATGTCAGAGTGAATGATTGTCTGTTTCTTTGTGTTAGCCCTATGATAGACTTGCAACCTGTCCAGGGTGTACCCTCTTGACCTATGACCGCTGGCCCGCAACCCTGAACTGTATAAGCAGAAGAAAATGAACATGAATATGGTGCATCCAGTTTGAGATGATTTGAGCTTTGTGACATGGTGTATTATCCTGCTGGAAGCAGCCATCAGAAGATGGGTACACTGTGGTCATAAAGGGATGGACATGGTCAGCAACAACACACAGGCAGGCTGTGGTGCTTAAACAATGCTCACTTGGTACTGAGGGGCCGAAAGTGTCCTAGGAAAATATCCCCAAACCATTACACCACCAGCAGCAGGATAAACTGTTGATATAAGGCAGGGTGGATCCATGCTTTTATGTCGTTTACACCAAATTCTGACCCTACTATCTGAATGTTGCAGCAGAAATCAGACCAGGTAATGTTTTACCAGTCTTCCATTGTCCAACTTTGGTGAGCCCATGTGAATTGTAGCCTTAGTTTCCTGTTCTTAGCTGACAGGAGTTGCACCTGGTGGGGTCTTGAGCTGCTATGCCCAATCTGCTTCAAGGTTTGAAGTGTTGTGCATTCAGAGATGTCCTTCTGCATGCCTTGTTTGTAACAACTGGTTATTTAAGTTACTGTTGCCTTCCTATCAGCTAGAAGCAGTCTGGTCATTCTCCTCTGACCTCTGGCATCAACAAGGCATTTTCTCCCAGAGAACTGCCGCTCACTGGATATTTTCTCTTTTTCAGACCATTCTCTGTAAACCCTAGAGACGGCTGTGTGGGGAAATCCCAGCAGATCAGTAGTTTCTGAAATACTCAGATCAGCCCGTCTGGCACCAACAATCGTGCCACGTTCAAAGTCACTTAAATCACCTTTCCTCCCCATTCTGATGCTCAGTTTGAACTTCAGCAGGTCGTCTTGATCATGTCTACATGCCTAAATGCATTGAGTTGCTGCAATGTGATTGGCTGATTAGATATTTGCGTTAATGAGCAGTTGAATAGATGTACTTAGTAAAGAGGCCGGAGAATGTAGTTTTTCACAGTAACTCAACAGTGATCCAGTTAACAGTGACCTGTAAAGTGTAAAGTGTGGATTTAATACAGTAGCAAAGGATAATTATCGTTCATTGCTACTTGGGTTACATTTTTTATCTTTGGCTTTCATTGCTTTTAGTAATAACATGGTTGAACTCACACTTTTATTTGCTAATAAAAAGCAATGTGATGGCAAGTACCACTTTTTTTTTCCTCACAAGATACAGTAGTCAAAAGTATTACTTTGGTTGGGTTTCAAAGATACAAAATGTAGTCGCTTCTCTCTGCTGAATGTGGAATATATTTGAGATGCAAAAAAAAAAACACACCACTGAAAATCAATTTAATTTTAACAAAGGCACCAGATGGGTTCCGCAGGTGGCAATAAGCGATCATGTCTCCTTGAAATTACATTTATATACCACTAATTTTTAAAACAGCTTTCAAATGCAGGGATTATGGTGCCAGAGAGCTGCAGCTGCTTTCATACTGACTACCCTCCTGCTAAATCAACCCAGAGCCCTATATAAGCTCCCTTAACTGATGAGCAGTGTAATTAACCAAACGTTGCTGAAGTTGCAGTGACAACACAGACATTTACAGTTAGCACTATGTTCAAAAGCAATTTATTTGAGTATCTTTCTACCTTAAAGTTCTAATATGCACACACACACACACACACACACACACACACTTAATCATATTAATACTGCACACATTACACTGATGAATGTAAATGGCTTTTTGCTTCATGTCATCAGGGATGAATTAAAGTAGTAGAGGTCACTGACACCAGCTGCCTGAGACAAAGATTTTTGGTTCATTTGTGTGTGTGTGGGTGAGCATGAGTGCATGTGTTTGCAACACTGCTTTGTTTTACTCATCACTGTCAGAGCAGCTCTATACCCCTCCACCCAACCCCTCCAACCCCCTAAAATCCACCAGCATAGCAACTAACCTCCTAATAACCTACTACCTACTAATAAATACTAACCTTCTCCCATCCTGTCACGACGCACTCCTCCTACCCCCGCCACTCACATGTTCACCACCTCACTCTGTCACCGAAGTGTCCTAAATTAGCTCTGACCTTCTCTAATGAAAAGTGGAAACAGCACCGTGGCTTATTACGGTAGCAGGGCTGTGAGCCTGTGAAATAGCATGCTGTTATTTACCAGCCCCCCAGTGGCAATTATGAGTCGCACCCAGGCTTTCCACCACACTTCCCAGCTAGCAGGTGGTCCTTTTAGACACAATAGACACAAATGACAATGAAGTAAACAACTCCTATTCAGCTTCTCTTGCTCTGAGGTAAATGGCACCGCCACTGCACAGAACGATAAAGCCCATCTGGGGGGGGAACATTTATGAGAAAACACGACTTGATTTCATTTCCTTTAGCGATAAGGATTTCTAAGTATGTTGAGGTTAAATATACATGAAACTTAATCGTTTTCCATAAAGAGACAGTTTGCATAACATACATGTATACTTGGCTCTGTGAGTAAAACGTGAGAAACAGTTCTTGTGGGACAAAGCCTGTAATCAAATTTATGTGTATCCCTTTGCATTCATCTTTACTTTTTCAATATATGCAACACACGATCACTTATTACAGTAAATTACCAAAAATAATACAAAAATGACTAAACAAAATTAACCAAATAAACAACATAAATCTGGGTAAACAGAATTATAGACAATTAAAATATAAAAAAAACTACAAACCATAAAGACAAAGAATGAAAACAAAAATAAATAAAAAAAACAAGTAAGGGGCACTGCTGGTTTAGTACATGCATTCATCTTTTAAATTTATGGTTTAAATTTCTGTGCAATCACTCAAAGCACTTCTTAAGAGATGGGAGGATTAGTTTATAATAAAAAAAAATAATAATCAAGTCTTTTATCAAGCAAAAATGCCAAACATTCTCTGCTTCCAGTTTCTACATGTGGAGGATCTGACTGTGGCATTTTCTCTTTTAGTTTACTATAATTAAACATCTTTCTGACTGTTTATTGGACAAATAAAGTAAACTGAAGATATCTGGACTCTGGAGGTAATGATGATTTTTTCTATGTTCTGCATTTTATAGACTAAACTGTAAATAAGAAAATACACTTTAATTAATAGTGACAGTAATTAGTTGCAGCCCAATTTTTGAAACTCGTTGACATAGTTCAGTGTGCCAGCGTATCCAGCTAGATTATTATATGATTGTAAATTTTGCTGAGGTCACATCCTCAGCAGTTAGGATTTATATTAATATGCTATTCTATCCAACCATTGAAAAATGGCAAAGGCTCAGAAAACAGCTTCCTTTGCCAAAACACAAGGTGAATGTTGAACCCTTGCTAATAACAAATTTATCTTGCACACTTGTTTTCACACCAGGCAAAGGTTCTGCTTTGTATTGGCTTCCTTGCGTCAAAACCAGCAAACCTCATTATTACCATCTTCAGCTGTTTGTTGTGGTAATCAACACTTCAGAACTGACATTCGTTTTCAGTAATGTATGTGCTTGTATGTGTCTTAAGGAATAAGGGCAAACAAGAATGTGTTAAGCAGTCTTTCAAAGCCCCTACTGTTCCACCAAACAGCTGCCTAGCTTCACTGAAGGCATGGCACCGTAGCCTATTTCAAATGCTGCTCAATCACCTTTTAAACACCATCCTTATTTCAGATAGTGCTGCAGTTAATTAGAGATGAGAGCCTTCTGTTCTACATGCATTTAGTGTTGAGTCACTGAATAAATTTAAGACTGGCTATTGTTAATTTGTTCAATATGTTTCAGGTAAACCCAGGTAAAGAGGGTTTGCACTGGCATTTGTTTTCAGATCGGCTCATGTAAGAGTGGCCATGAAATCACTGTTGTGAACTGACTCTTTGCTCTTTCCCGGTGCCCTTCTCTGTTCCTCCACTCTTACAGTAACCACCTCTTGTAGCAAATTCTCAGAGGCCTCTTTGACAAGCACTTCTCACACAGCTCACATGTTTCTGGTCAATATTGAGGGCAGATATGATCACCTTAATTGCCATTTTGTCTGCTCTTGATGGCACTCCTCTTTTGAAGAACAAAAGCCCTGCCACTTGAGAACACTCCAGCTGGTCTTGCTAACTTGTTTCCAGCAAAATAAAGATCCCATCTCCCAGGTGTTGTTTTATTCAAGCTTTCGAAAGGATCTGATATATGACTTACAAGTGAAAATAATGATTGCTGGGGACCTCCAACCCTCTTAGAGCAATTGAAAACAAAATTTGTTCTCCTTAGAGTCACCAAAGACCTTTCATGAGCTGCAGGAGCCCTTTGTAGATCTCACTTAAGCTTTTGACAGTGTAGACCTTACAGTTTATTACAAATTTCTGATAATAAAATCTTAGTAGTGTCAAGAATATGCTATAGATTCTAAGTTTTGTAGCTGCAGCACATTGGGCAAAGTAGTCATAAGTAAAACAGAAACTCCCAGCAGACATTACATATGGATTTCTATCGGCATGAATTTTGGCCTTATCATTTATTTACACACTCTGAGTATAGCAGCTATAAGGAAGTAAATGGTTTGTGTTTGGTTCAAGTTTCCCTGTCAATCAAATAATTAATAATAACACTGTCTTTTTGAAATTTTGAAAAACTTTTCCCCTATGATGTGTAAAAAATCAAAAAAACTTGGGGAACCAGTCCATAAAAATCAAAACCCATACCATTATTTAAATGAGATGCTCTTCAAGAGGTTGACCAAATTTAAATCAGGTAATATTTTTCACCTTTATGGGCAGAGCTTTTTAACCACACATACTCCAGCTGCAATTCAAAGCAGTGTAGCTACACCTCAGTGATTAATGTGGCAATATTCTAAGATAAATTATAAATACACTTCCTCCTTTGAAATTGCAAGGGTGTCAGCCAGCTCTACCTCAGTATATTTTTTCTCTTTATTTACCTCCCAGCCAATACCTCATTTGTTGTTCCATATAATTCCATATCCAAACGCCAGCTGCTTTCTTCATGCCAGATTCAGTCACCTGATGAGACTCTCCATGAAGAACAACTTTATCAGTGTTTATTTTGAAAAAAGAGTTCTCTCTACTAACCACAGTGCCTATGATTAAAGCAAAGAAGAAGGTAACGTAATAGGGAGGAGGTTGGGGTGGACGGATAGGTAAACAAAATATCAAACTTTAACACAAGAGACACCCGTTTATTTTGTAGTTCAACCAAAAACAAAACAAAACATGAATACAATTGTGTTCTAACTTTAACCTCCTGATGACTAGTGGCCTGGATCTCTTGGTATCAATTTCTTGGTAATAAATTCGGAAATGTGAGATGCAGGGCAGTAGAACATGAACTTTGCAATTAATCCCTGTACCTACAGTCATGTGAAAAATAATACTCTATGCAGTGAAAATCTAAGTACAACCTTGCTGCTTCCATAGGAAGCTAATGTGAGCACCTTTATAAAAGCAGAAGTTTAGACAGTTTGCTTGTATTGAGCATTCATATGTGTGTTAACACAATGCCACAATCTTCCCAGGAGTGGACATTCCACCAAATTCACCCCAAGGTCAGACCATGCAATTCTCAGAGAAATTGCAAAAACCCAAGAGCCACATCTCAGTCTCTACAGACCTCAGTTAGCATGTTAAATGTTAAAGTTCATGACAGTACAATTAGAAATAGACTGAACAAGTATGGCTTGTTTGGAAGGGTTGTCAGGAGAAAGCCTCTTTTCTCTAAAAAGAACATGGCAGTACAGCTTAGGTTTGCAAAACTGTATCTGAACAAACCACAAGACTTCTGGAACAATGTCCTTTGGACAGATGAGACCAAAGTGGAGATGTTTGGCCATAATGCACAGCACCACGTTTGGTGAAAACCAAACACAGCATATCAGCACAAACACCTTATACCACCTGTCAAGCACGGTGGTGGAGGGGTGATGATTTGGACTTGTTTTGCAGGCACAGGACCTGGGCAACTTGTAGACTCCTGTGAAAACTTTCTTTTTGACATGACTCTATGTGTTTCCTTATTTCCTAACTGTCCCTCTAGCAAACACACCAACTTACTGTAGCTTTACCTTGTACACCTAGGTTAAAAGTCGTTTGCCTGCATTATGCTTGTCCCTTTTTGAGTCTGCCTTTTGGGAGCTTTGTGCCTGTTCCTGTTTGGATTTGGCAACTGGTTGTGAAACTCTCTGTTTGTGTCATCAAATTAGTTAACTTTGATTTTAATTAATCTGCCTTGTCTGTGATTCATGATTGTGAATGTATTCTTGTGCTGGTCTAAATCAGAAGAACCAAAAACGTTTTTTGTTTGTTTTTTTTTTTGGTAAGAAAGTAAAGTAGTATGTTGTGTTGTTGGAGAATATCAATTTATGCAAATGTAATTTGTCACTGAATGCTATTTTTGCTCTGCTTTGATGTTTCACTTTTATGTTGTTGTATTTTATTTAGATGTTTTTGCTGTTTTTACTGGTTTAGTTTGTGGAAACTGACTTTTTTGTACCAGTGTCATGACAGCTAACACCAAAATTAAAAGTACATTACTTTCTTTGACAATATGGAAAAAGGACTTACGTTCGGTCCACATATAAAGTGATTTTTTTGCTTTTATGACTTCGTAGCGGTCGCTAGTTGAAATACCAGGCTTTAGTTGCTAAGGTAACCCTCTTTTTTATTTCCACCCTGTCATAGGTCAGTCACCGGTCTTTATGCCCATTGGCAGCCAGTTCAGTCCTTTGCCTTAGATTTTATAGTATTTTAACTTGATACCTGTCCCCTTTGCACTGTCAACAGTTATACTGCCCATCCTCGCTACAAGTCGCAGAATTTAATCAACATTCCATAATTTCTTCACTGTATCGCTGCTGTTCTCTTCCTGTGTCTCTCTATGGGTAACCCTGCAGGTCAGGCGAAATATTTTTTAATTTAACTGTAATTTTAAATGAGTGTACTGTAGAGGTACTTGCACTAGATAGGTAGAATATAGGTCAAGAGATTGTCTATTATTCTAGCATCCACAATGAGTACCTTCCCTCTGGCAATATCCATCTGTATCAAAGGCAATATTGTCTATCTGAATTGCTTTCAAACACTTACACCGAATGATTGAGGAAAAATGCAGCTTTAAGAACGTGATATAGTCATTGCAGTAAATGTAATGCCACACTAACACCATGAGTATGACCTCTCAACCCATTCTTCAGATTTTTTTTTTTTTTTTTTTAATGTCTTAGGGATATGGGAGAAGCCTGAAAGCCTGAACAACTCAGATAAAAGTCAGCCCTGCAGTTATTGAGCAAGAGAGAACATGCCTGAGAGCAAACAAAATGAGGACATTTCACCCCCCCTAATCTCGTATACTACAGAGGTGTTTCCTGACGCCCAGAGCCACACTGTTACACAGTGAGGAACCTCAAAGAACTGCTGACAGGCCAGACTACAAGACCACAGAATTTACATCAAGTTTATATAAAATACTGAGAAGATACAGTACAGTGGTTGGAAAAAATAATCTGCAAGGCTGTATTGATTAGGTGAGACTTTAAATGTAGTACAGGACCATGCATAATTCTTAGCAAACTTACAAAGTTTTAAATGATGCTGAACAAATGTGAGTCCATTATAAACTGGACATGAGCAGATTGGACAATTTTTTTTTTGTTCTCGTGTCATTAAGCATCTAGCAGAGGATTACAGCCATGTTTTTTTCTCACAGGAAACCACAGAATCAGTTATTTTTGTCTTTTATGTAAACTGTTTCTGGGTGCCAGCCAACAAAACACAATACTTACATGTACTTCTATTGAGGAAAGAAGTCTTTTTGGTGTCCTTGTTCTGAGAAGCACCTGATCTAGTTACATACTATCAGAAGATGTGCATAGAAACCCATTTCATCAAATCACTTATACTCTGAATTTATTCCCTGGAGCTTTGTACTGTACTGTACATGTGTTCTCTCTGTCACTGACATATTTTTTTACTTACTGGAGACAGAATCCCTTTCCTTGCTGGCTTTTTTTCTTTTTTTAAATTTACACGTGCAATTCAAATGAAAGGAGCTTTTATATTCGAATGGCTTTTTGGACTACATGGCTCTGTTCTGGGATTTCCACACACACATACATTTGTGGAAAGCATAAAAGTGGGGCCAGTAGCAGCAACAGCCCAGCGCAGACCAGAGCCAGCATCAGTGACCACAGATATGACATTGATTAAATCACACAGTGCATGAAAAGGAGGGGCTGGAGTGGAGGTGGGTTGCAAAGTGACTTGCAGATGCACAGCAAATGGACAGGCTAAAGGAGCTTAAATAGCGCACTCTATATAAGATTTGCCACTTGGATACATAGAAAGGACTCAGCTGAGGGATAAGCTGATACCCTTCTATGGTGAGCTCATCTGCCAGGATTGCAGCTGAGCTTGACCACATGGCCTGCCTGAACTAAGACAAAGCTTGATTTGTTTGACTGTTTGATTAACTGATTAAACTAATTATTTTGACTGTGTGCATTTTAAGAGATCTGTCCGAGCCGGCAAGAGAACTAATCAGCAGTTTTTGCTCAGTTGTGATGTGACAGTGAGTAGGAAGTTTATTCAGAAGCCAACTGAACTATCTGCATACTGTGGAGCACTTTAAACTTCAACAGAGGATGAATAAATATCAGTGAATTTGCAACAGAGCTAATAAGCAACTAAAGCTTTCTTCCATTATAGAGTCTCCCACCCTTAAAGGTCAACACTGTCAAGTTGGCTTGCTATTGGCTGACAGCACAGTATCTGGGCACCAAAAATCACACAGATTTATTAAATTCACTTAAAAGAAGTGCTTCCACTAGAACATGTACCATTTTAGGGTGAGAAGGTGTTAACACGAAGAACTGTAACGTCTGCATTACACTACACATTACATTAGCCAGAACACAGGAAAAAAAATATAAATATTAAATAGCAGCTTCATTATAGGCTTTGATTTACTGGCGCTCATATGTATATCATCTCTTATAGACAGTAGGATCAGTTTTTCGCTCTTTGATTTGAATCTGATTTGAGATTAATTAGTATCCAACAGTGTATCGTCATCACAGAGCAATTTATTATTTCCAGCTGGTCTACTGGAGCACTCACTGGGCAGCTCGCAGTGACATCCATCTGCCTATCTGCTTGGTTTTGATCTCTTCAGGCAGTGAGAGACAGACAGGGAAGTGGGAGCTCTCACAGCATGGTGGCTCAGGCTCACCATGCTGTGAGAAGTGCAAGTAGAACCTATCAATCCCAGAAACTATCCAGCATAACATTTGCATCCAGTGTCAGGTTGCCATTCGCAAACCTACATATTTTCTGTCTGCAGAAGTGTATTTTTTCCCTCGTCATCCAGTGATGATTCAAACTCAACTAACACCAAGTTGGTTCAGTCGTGTTTTTCTGATTTCTCTAAATGATCCAGGCTCCTTGTTTTATTTTCACTTCATGTTGAAGCTATTATGAGCTATATTAGCTCTCTCTCACTCATATTCAGCTGGGATGCTAAGTGACGCGATTTAGTTGAAGCTATGTAATGGAGGCTGTCTACACCGCCCAGCAGTCTTGACACATCACTGCCAAACTGACAGGTGAGCTACTCTCGCAGAATGGGAGTAATGAAGACTCGTCTGTATAAGCCTGGAATGGTCACATGGTTTTACATGATAAAAGAGTGTATTCACATACAGACAGACACTAAGCATTTTATTCTAGTCACACGACTCTACTACTTCACATGTAGTGGTTTGACAGTACTAAGGGTTACTCAGGAGTGCCAGTAGTATTTAACTAGATTTTCATAGTCAACCATATCTGTCATCCAAATGACATTACATTTGATACTGGACTGTAAGACTGGGTGATGTGACCATGAAATTCTTAATACTTTTAAAACAACTAGTTACATCACTAACAGCTTTTTGTTTCAAACTCAAAAATGAAACATTGTATGTGAAGCAACACATATTTAGGATGTCATGCATAGCAGTCTGCCGCCTGGAAAGCTGTCCATTATTGTGCATATTCAAATAACAACACTGATAGACCGTAAAGCACCAGCCTGATATCTGCACACTGCTACTAGCTAGCATAACCCAGCAGGTAAGGAAAGATGGAAAAGAGTTATTTGCACACTATTTGTTCATTTCCCATGGCTTCACTTCGTGTATCCAGAGTTGATGCCTCATCAAAAACTACAAATCGAGAGCTCAGTGCTTTTTTTTCATCGGAATGTGTCTTGTAGATGGAACATTTAAATTCAGATTATCTTAATGTACAGTTTACACACCGCAGGCAGCCGCTGATTTTCACTGCAAGATTCCGTGCGTGCATGTCGGATTGAGGCTGACGAAGGGATACTTGCTGAACTTTTTACTTTGCAAGATTACATTTACATACACATCACAAGCTCTAATGGTGGTCTAGTGCACCAGTTTGTTTTAAAAAGCAGCAGCGCTCTAATAATAATGCAAAAAATATGCAAAACAACTTTATTTGTTCGTATCTTGTATTGTATGCACATGGAAGCACACAGTATAGGTTTGTGCACAAATGCACGTTCAACTCCAAAAACCCACACACAGTGACTTGCGTGCAACTGCGCATCACCCTAACCCCCACCCTATACACACACATTACACACACCAGCACACACAACATTTTCAAACACACAATAAATCTACTTAATATGCAAAATATGCACTGCAGTAAAACACTAGGGTTGAGCTAATCAAATTGTAATGATTTTCCCCAGCAAAACTAATTATGAATTCTTCAACTCCACTCATTCAATAACATACCCATTAAATCATAATAGCAGAGGAAGAGTCTTATTGATATTTTCCTCACATAAGGAGGCAACATGTTCTGTTGTAAGAGATGCAGCTTTGATGCTGGTCTTTGAGGTTTACTTCAAAGAAAGCATACAGGCTAAATGATGGTAGTGGTGAGTTGAAGAGAGCACTCCAACAGGGCAAAAACACTGAAATACTGCTGAAAAAACATGCATGCATGTATGTAGACATATGAACATCCATGTAACATCTATATGAAAACAAAATACGCATAACACAAATGTACTAATAGAAGTAAAATTTAGCGCATGAGACCATAGTGACAGACATGTATACTGGCTCTAAAAGTCAAACAAAAATAAATTAGTGGAGAAAATATGCCCCCAAAATCTTTATTTTTGGACATACTTAGCTGTTTTTTAAATACTGGGGAAGTGGATTTATATTATTTGTCCAAAAACTATGGAAAACATATAAAAGAAAGAAAGGATGACTGCTGTACTTTGTTGCAAAAGAACTCTGCAACTGCATTTTTAACTTAGATGCCAAGAATAAGCAGCTCCATATTTGCATTGCTTGGCTATACTAACAGTAGCTCAATTCAATTCAATTTTATTTATATAGCACCAAATCACAACAACAGTCGCCTCAAGGCGCTTTATATTTTAGGGTAAATATTAGAGAGAAAACCCCAACAATCAGACGATCCCCTATGAGCAAGCACTTGGCAACAGTGGGAAGGAAAAACTCCCTTTTAACATGAAGAAACCTCTGACAGAACCAGGCTCAAGGAGGGGCAGCCATCTGCCAAGACCGGCTGGGGATGAGGGGGGTATGGATTAATACACAATTTCTATTTCTTGGAATCGCTCGATGAAACAATAAGAAAAGACAGAATTTGGCAATGTTGTGTGCAATCATAGTAGTTGCCTTTTTTACCACTGCAAATGAGAATCTGTTTAACTCAGGCAGAAATCATTTTCATTTATGAGGTACTCTATTAACATTTTAATCACATTACTTCTAGTAACATAAATTCTCATAAATTAGCTGCAAGTAGTGTTAGCTAAGACCTCAGTCAAATAGCCTAGAGACTGGTTGGTGACCTCCTCGCAACCTCCGGTTACTAGGGAAAAATGTGTATTCCCCGACCAGTTGGTGAATGGTTGCTGTAGGTTGCTGACTGCCATTTAAAATCACTCGCAAGAGGGTGCTGCACAAAAAGCTTCCTTATGATAGCTTTGGTTGCTAGCAGATAACCACGGTACCCTTTAGTATGCATGAATGGGCTGTGGTGTAACATGAAAAAGTATGTTGCAAACCATAGATGGAGAATGTTTACCTTCAAAATAAAGGTTGTGCCTTACCACTGCAACCAACACATTTCAAAAGGCGCAACTTTTACTTTGAAGGGGAGCCGTCTCTGTTTTCGGCTTGCTTTGCACTTTTCACACTTTCACTACCACTTGGTGAGTAGTTTGCAAGGTGTTTGTGGACAAGTCGGTGTGTTCCATGCAAACTTTTTAGCGTGTTGCTATGGCCTGTTAGTGGCCATAGCAATTTAAAGGATGTTTTTTGGTGTAGCACGTCTTTGCAACCAATTTCACGCTAGCAACTGCCAGCAGCCTCTAGCAACCACTTGCCAACCAGTTGCAGATACATACTTTTCGTTCGTGACCGGCGGTTGCCAGGGGGTCACTGACCAGTCTCTAGGCCTGTGTGAATGGGGCTTTAGCAATCAATTTCACAGCTACTGCCAGCAAGCACTCGCCAACCAGTCGGGGAATACACATTTTTCCCTAGCTACCAATGGTTGGCAGGTGGTTGCAAAGTGATCTCTGGGTCTGTGCAACTAAGGCCTAAGGTAGCACTAAACGCTAACTTACTGTTTGGTGAACCGACTACCAGTACTGTAGCTTGGTGCAAATTCAAATGTGGGCTAGGCCAGTGCTGTCCAGGTTGTTAGAGTCAAAACAATTACCCTAAAAATAATGTTAAGAGGGTGAGAGTGTTGCAACGTCATAATAATACTGTATACCTTAGCTTGGTGCCTGATGAGTACAGGTGGAAAATAAAACAGACTTTTTATTGAATATATTTATAGATTTCTTTGGGTTTGAACAGTGCTGGATAATGTAAGTACAAATGACAACAAAATATACAATATAACATTCCTGTCATTTTTAGATGTCAGCTTGAAAATGTTAAGCCTTGCTTACTGTAGGTTAAATGGAGTGCAAGTGTGAAGTAAGATGAAATAACACAGTCGGCAAGAAAGAAGAGATGCTTCCTTGATGTGATATTTGTCTTTCAGCATTCTTCTTCTATTATACAGCCTCTGTTATTTTGTTCAGTACATCCATTCAGTTTATACATGATCATTTTTATAACAAGAAATGTTTTTTAATGTGAAAAGACAGTGGGAAAGTGCTTACAACCTGATGGCGTCTCAGAGATATGCGCCCGGTGCCCTTCTGCATCAGTGCCTTGATGCATCGGCTATAGCATTTTGCATTTTTAGTTGCAGAGAGATAACAGCGTGAAAGCCTGTATAATGAGGTTGGAGAAGGTCACAGGTTCATCAGCTGGGAGACCATGGTTCATGTCATGTTCGTAATCTTTGTTTACTGCGCTTTCTTTCCTTTTGTCAACTCACTGATTTGTTTCGCTTTTACTCACTTGTTATTTTCTCTTTTATCAGCTTATTAGGTTTTTGTACCAAAAATTGTTTGGTTAGGTTTGGGAAGATTGATGATTGGAAAGATGATTGTGCCCTGGTTTAAACTTGCATGTTCAAATAAGACGCTTAGCCAGTGTGTTTAAATGTGATGCCAAGGGGTCCTTTACAAGTGACTCTATGCTACTAATTGTGAGTGAGAAACTTGTCTCACTATTACCCAACCGCTGCTGCATCAGCACAGAAGTGTAATTTTGAGATGCCTTGGCTTTGACCAAACTGTATCATTTGATACCGTGGGAAACAGAATGGGCTGTACCACTGAATAAAGAAAAACATCCCACAAAGATGTGAAATTCTATGACCTAATATGGTCTTTGCTAATGTAGAAATGTCTGAACACCAGATACTGTGTAGTTTAAATGCAGTGAATGAGTTGTTTCTTTAGATGTTTCTTTAGATAGAAGAAGAAGGTGCTTTCCATTGTTTCACAGGCTCATCACTACTTTATCATTGGTGCCTTCTGAGTAGGTAGGCTGAACCAAGAACTTACACTGACACCATTCCCACTTGGTTTCACACCAATTCACACCTAGATCTGTGATTCATAACACTACACTACGCTTTCCCACCTGCTGTGTGACCTAAGTAAGAATATTCTGATAATGATGTCATGGTGTGAACAAACAAAGATCTTTCCCATAACTCCCCACCTGATAGAACAAACCACAGAGACCTGTGTGGCTATCAAATACAAGTGTCCAAACAGTAGGTTCAGGAAGGCCACGAGAAATATGAACTGATGCTGACACTTGAAAGGCGATTCCATACATTGTACCCACTAACACTGTACCTTAAAATGAGAAGTACATTGTGGCAGACCTGTGAGTTTGGCTCGCCATAAACTCCAAAGACAAAGGGAGCCCAAAGTTTAAATCTATTATTTGGCACAAGCATATTGTGGCAAGAGCTGAATTCAATGATGTTTAAAAAACAAACAAACAAAAAAAAAAGAGCATCAAGGGAGCTCATTTTACTGAAGCCACTAACACTAATGCCAAACACATCATCCAAGCACAATGCTTACACACACGGTAAACAAGCTTTTTGGAAGGTAGAAGTTATTTATCTAAAGAGGTAGCCACAGATTTTATTGTTAGAAAGTACATTTTATGCCAAACACAAACTGAACAGTCAGTCTAGTGATTCCTTGAATCAAATAGATGAGGGGCTTTTTTTTATATATATAAAAATAAATGTCAGGTGGGACACTCATCAAAGCAGTGACACTTAATAGCAGCTATAAATGACAAATTTAAACATGGCAAACAGGGTGCCATGTGTAGCAACACTCTTACATGGAGATGACATACAAATTACAACAGTGACACTTTAATAATCCCCTTCACAAAATGTATCATTTGAATGTCTATTTTACATATTTAAAAAGTAGAAGAACCCACTCCCTTTTTTTCTGATCAAACAGCCAAGTATTGCGCCTGTCTCAGCTTAGTCTTGACCCACTAAGGCAAGCACTACAGTTTATATTCGAAGAATTATGCAGTAATAATCATTCATTGCTTACTGCCTGATGTTTGGAGTTTCCAAGCTGTTTTTCTTCTGCCTCTGAAAGCGCAAATCAATGATCAAATCATAATATAACTCTCTTTAATGTTATCAAAAACATTTAAATTGGTCTCGGAAAGCTGGTGATGGTAAAACACATGTTTCTTAGAGGTTTCCATCTGTTTTTATTCTTCACTTTTATCTGTTTCTATTTCTACTTCTTCCCTCACTCCCCTACAAGTGTGTGTGTGTGTGTGTGTGTGTGTGTGTGTGTGTGTGTGTGTGTGTGTGTGTGTGTGTGTGTTATATATATATATATATATTTGTTCTGGG
>VUQI01038683.1:0-27271 GCA_015106735.1 Paratilapia polleni | reverse complement strand
CTGGACCGTGTTTGTGCTGTTGGAGCCTTTTGGAGCATTTTTAATGCAACTATCTGACCAATAATATGGCTGCTGTGCAGTTAATTGTACTAACAGACCTTCCGAGAAGTCCGAGCTTCAGTTTTGGTGCAATACAAGAATACAAGAATTAGCGTCTGTTTTCTCAGAATGATCATCTTACACCTTCCATGGGGCAAGTTGAGCCAAAAACACTGTTTTTGGGACCCCATGTTTTGTTGTCTAGTAAATTCAGTGTCTTTTAAGGATCTGTAGGATATCTGTCTACTGGTCTAATCATCATCTCAGTCACATTTATATTTAGTGACACTCTGCCACTTTTTTTTCCCAAGAGAGAAAATAAAATATTCACAGTTAACTTAGTCAGTTGAAATTCAGTTGTATTTAAGAGTATTTATGAGTGGTCAAAGCTGTCATCATGATATCTAGGGCCAGATTTAGTAACGTTCTGCGCCAGTCTAACCCCTCTTTTGGCATCAAGAAGGTAGTGTCTGGGTTTACCAAAGAGGCGCAGGGTCAGCTTTGTGACTGAAAGCCAGAGGGCAAATTAGTGTGATGATACGTTCAGAAAAATGTTACTATGCCACGTGCGTAAATGCGCACATAGCTCCTGTTTTTTCTGCAGGCTGTGTGAGGCTGCAGGTATTTATTAAAGTCGATATTACATTTTTAAAGATTCAGACATTAATCTGACACACTAACACAGTCACATTAACAGCTGCATTTTGACAGACATTTCAGTGTGGTATGTTTGGCTCTGACAGAGAGAAGTTTAAAAAAAGAAACTACATGAAAATCACTGTGTGCGCACTGCTGAGAAAAGACGTGCAGAGATGTTTTAATTATGAGCCGATCTCTGTGTAGAAATGCAACTAAAAACCTGAAAGAGTAAAATACTAGTATTATTATTGAAGAGCAGAAAGGAGCTCAGCTCTAAACATGCAGGGTGAGGACTGAGTGAGGAGTTGCAGGACAGAGCTAAAGTTCTAGCACTGCGCTCACAGCTTTGAACCATCCACCCGTCACAACTACGAAGTCTTTGTGGCAACATTTTCCCCTGTGGTTCCAAATAAAGGAACACTCCAACTATCACAAATCCCACAACCAAAATAACACATTTCAGTGTTAAATTGCGTGCTGCAAACCTCAGTAACTCATGCTTCTTTTATTTGTTTAAATATTCTCCTCCCAAAATTTTGTGTTGTAAAAGGGAAACTCACACAAATACACAATGGGCCAGCCATCAAAATCCCTGCTGTATCCACGCCTTTCAGTCCCAAAACTGACGCTGCACCTCTTCATTAAATCTGGACAGCAGCTTTTTAGCACCAACAGAGGGTTTTGCTGCGGTGCAGAGTGTTAGTGAATCTTGGCCAAGGACGCCATTACTTTTGCAGTTGACCTCATTAAGTGTGTATTTGTAGGAGAGCCCGCAGTGGAGCGACAATACAAGGCGCATGTCGAGAGACGATGTTGAGATTTTGTAGAGATATTACAGAAATCATTCCACAATGAACACAAGTGCAGTCACACAGCTCTGCAACACCACGAACATCACTTTCATGTAGTTTGTTTTTCTTCGTCTCTCAGATCTGTAATGAAATGTCTGTCAAAATGGGACTCAGACAGATCAGAAGTGTCTTAGATTAATGTCTGAGTCTTACAGTGTATAATACTGACTTTAATAATTACCTAGCATTATACAGCATACAGAAAAAAACAATGGACACAGTTACAGTCTAACTTCAGTACACGGACGGGTCAGGATCTGACTGTAAACAATGTTTTGTGTTCTGCACACCTTACAGGTCAGCTGTAACACAGATTTCAGCTTTACACCGTGTAATAATGCAGCCTCCTCTGGATGAATCCTGCCTCCACCTGAGCTGTCAGATTAGTTCTATAACTCTGATGTTAACTCTGTGAAAAGTGGTAGAATTAAAAATTCACCAGAGAATACGGGAGGGAGAAAGATGGCATTAAAGTGAGAGTGAGAGCGAGCAGCTATCACACAGGACAGAATGAAAAGGAGAGAGAAGACACGAGCACTACAGCTCTGTTTATAGGTGAACGCAGTCACAATCATTACACACACACAGCTGTCTTTTAACGCTGCTTTATTTAAATACTATCATGATAGTTTAGTACTGAGTTTTTTATTATTAATGAAGCAGGTGGTTTGTTTGAGCAGCAGTGTAACATGCTTTCCTGTCCACTAGATGGCACTGCCTGCCTTCAGTTGGTGAAGAAGCTGGCACGTTAGAGCCTTTAGTGTCATAGTGAGGATAGTAAATCCTCAGGAACCTCAGATCGTATGTTTGCATTTTTCCTGTAGAAACTTTGGTCTGATTTGGGATCATCCTCTGGGCATCATGAACATTTGCAGTGAAGTTTTCCAGTTTTATTCTGTTCATTAGCAGACGTTTGCAGATTTGGTCCTCTAAGTTTTTTGATCTTTGTTGCTTTGTGCTCTCCACCAAAGACGTCATGTGACTGGTCGGGGTTGTTTGTTAGCAGGATTTCTCCAAAGTTCTGGACAGATTTGAATGAAAGTTATTACCAGAAGTGGGGCTTGGCCCAACAAAGAAGTTCTTTAGTTCTGAAGAAAAATCCCCAGCATTGTAATACAATTATTCTTTGAAGTATTTTGTTAACTGTGGCCTCATTTATTAAAGCATATTAAACATTTTTCTTTTTGAAATGATCAGAAATGAGCGGTACGGTGGTGCAGTGGTTGGCTCAGGTCTTTCTGTGTGGACTTTGTTCTCTGGTGTTTCTAAATTGGCTGTAGGTGTGGATATGAGGGTAATTGGTTATCTGTCTCTCTGTGTTGGCCCTGTGATAGACTGGTGACCTGTCCAGGGTGAACTCACCTCTCGCCCTATGACAGCTGAGATAGACTCCAGTCTGTTGCCACCCTAATATGGATATATGCTTAAGAAATGGTGAATGGACTGGTATTTATATACCATTTTTCCACTCTCACTGAGCACTCAAAGTGCTTCTACACTACAAGCCACATTCAACCAATCACACACATGTTCATGCAGCATTTTATTCGATGCACTTTAAGCACTTTGTATCTATCACACCCTCACAGGTATGCAGCGGGAGCGATTTGTGGTTCGCTGTCTTGCCAAGAAAACCAAGGGATCAAACCACAGACCTTCTGCTTCACCTCCTGAGCCACAGCTGCCCCGGATGAAGGGATGGAAATGGTGAGAAATAACAGGAACATGCATGCTGTGTATGCCAGCTGATTGTGCTCACATGCGTAGTCACACTGGAAAACCCTGAAGTGATGAACTGTAAATTTTTGGGACAGACGGACAAATTCCTTAACATCGTGAGCAAAAAAATTGATATTTGGTGTCACATCTTCGCAAAAACGTCAGAGTGAAATAAGAAAAACTTCATGTTCTCAAGAAAACATCACAAAGTAATCCAGATCCAGATCTCCTTCTGGATCCAGGGACTCAGTTCATGCATGGTGTGGAGGGAATTTTCAGCCTGGCCGGAGGTATGTGGTTTCAGCCTGCTCGTGTTTATCTTGTGTATTTCGAGCCTCTCAGAATTCATTAGCTGCAGCTGACAAACTTTGCAGGAAGTCTCAAATCTGCTGCTGATTTTCCACCTCAAACAGAATCCTGACATGGAAAATGTGTCTGTTGTGAAGTGAAAGTTGCAGCTTTTCAGTGAAGTCCTCTGGATGAGGAAGCAAAAAATATCAATGCAACAATCTAAAGTGAAATATCATCACAAAAATGCATTTTACAATGAACTTTCATTACATACAAAGTACTGATACAGTAAATTTTACAATTCATGCACACTACTGACACTCCTGTGATAGAGAAGCACTGTCTTTTTTCTTCTTATTTGAGTGGTGACACTCAAATGTGTCATGTATCATCTATCAAAAATACAATCAAAAGAAGAAACTGTAGTGACGTGTTTTATTGTGTTTGTTGTCTGATTCTCTGTTAGACTTGTTTGTCTTCCTGTTTTGTGCTTGCTTTGCAGTGCAGGCAGTTGTTGGAAACGCTGAGGTAGAAACATTTCCTGCAGGAACTTCTGCCATTAATAAAACAGCCAACAGGAACGCTCTATCCACGAAGAGGCCTGTGATTGGCCAGATGCCCTACAGAGTGAGCCTGGACCAGGTGCAGGAGCATAGTTCCCTTTCAGACCACTTAAATTAAGGTATTTCAAACGGTTATTTTGGGTTTGATTTTGTTTATTTATTTATTTATTTATTTGTCCAGTGGCACTAAACCTACTTTAACCCTCAAGCAACCAAACGACTAAAATGAGTGGGGTCAATATATTTTATACAGAAATACTTTTTTAATGGCTCTGTACTATTTTCTTTATCTATGAAAGATATTTTAAAATGTTCTGATGTGATTAATTATGGTTTTCAATCATTTTTATGCAAAAAGGAGCTAAAAACACAAATTATACACTGATCCTCATCTGTTGCGTCTTACAAAACAAATTTTCTGAGTGAATTATGCATAACAGTAGGCTCGTATCATTTTAACACCAAAATCTTGATGAACTGGTGACTCTGTAATACAACAACAAATTCTAATGAAGTCATCATAGTCAGGCTGTTTTTTCTGTGCTTCTGTTTCAACCTAAATCTGAACAAACATCTGGATTAGAGACGTGGAATATTTTAAATATTTTGTTCAGAACACTTAAATTATTTCTATTACAGAAATTACCCATCAAAATGAGATGCCTAATTATGGAATAATTACCAACAACTTGCAATAAAATCAAAGCCTATAATGTTAAAAAAATGTGCCTCATACAACTGTCTGGACAGGACACCAATGGACCAGTTTCTGATTGACAAATTCATGATAGGAAACATTTTTATGATTAAAAATATCACAACAGCACATAGAAATATACAGCTGAGGTCGTGAATGATGCCACTCGGCCATTTGAAGTTTCATTTGAAAAGTAAATTCAGTTGTTGAATAACTGTGCAGAAAAAGTGCATCATTTTTTAAACGTGGTGGAGGCAACGCAAGAATTCTTAAGTAAAGTGCATCCAATAAGTACCAAAGGAAAGGCAGTCTTTGAGTTTCCATCACTGCTTTAAATTGACTTCATCGTCGAGAATTTGCTGTAAACGGGCCGTCTGATTGTCGGTGGGGTTCTGGTTTTAGTAGCAGGCGGCTGGATAGCGCTGAGTGTGTTGCAGGATATTTAGGAGTGTTTGGGGCCACCTCAGAGGTTAAATGCCCCTCAGATGGTTGAAGTGGTGTCGTGACCCCTCCCAGTAGGAGGTCTGCAGGCTCCGGGATCCTCGGATCCACCGAGCCTCGATTCCACTTCAGAGGATGAAAAGAAAGATTTGTTTGGATTTTCACATTTCTGCCAGTGTGTGTGTGTGTTCACTGGTGATGCCACTCCTTCCTTTTAGTTCCTTCCCCACTTCTTAGCATTTTTTAAATATAAACAGTCGAAATGCCTCAACACTGGCTTAAAGATAGATCTAAACAGGTTTGTTTTAACGCAGTGTTTGTGTTTTTGAATTAAACTTTATTCTGTTTGCATTTGTATTCTTTGTTCAGATTTACCTTCTTAAATAAAGTTTTCCAGCTCTTGTCCTGCTCTGGAAAAGCATCACTCTATGATGACTTTTTATGCATGGCAGCTGACATAGACATTAATACAGTCTTACAGGAAACACTGTAGTCGTATCTTTAATTGGGACTTATTTTGCTTTTCTGTACTTCCTGTCTCTTATCTCCTGTTTCCATGGTGGATGTTCATATTAAACATGACCAAAGTTTCTAATAATGAGGTCAGTGTATGTACAGTAATCTCTGTGACCCCAAAGTTCAGGCTGCAGACTGCTTTAAAACACTCAGTTTATCACAGTTTTTTCTACTCTTGGATCTGTATGATGTCATAAGGAGGGGATATCTAAATTCGTGTAATATGCTCCTATATTAAAACAGACAGTTTTGACAGTATGTTTGGATAAAAGTCTTTAGTTTGTCTCATGATTTCAGAAGATTTTAGGACTCATTAACTGGACGATAATTCTGTTTTACAAATCTCATCAAACACTGAGTGCACCAAAGTCTGATTATTTTATTCCTCAGAGTTTCATTCCTGTCCAAAAATGCACACTGGAGTTTATTCTGACTCACACACCTAAACACTCGCAAGAGTACCAAATGTGGATTAATGGATCAGTGTAGCGGCCACACACACACACACACACACACACATTAATTTCAAAGCAGCACAGACGTCCGGGCAGGAACCTGCACACCCACATGTCTGTGTTACAAGTGTCGTTATATGTGGACTTATATGAAGCGAGGCAGATTCAATTTATTATGAATCTCATAATAATGATTATCTGGAAATTAGATTTCCAGAATCACCTCGATTAGCAAGCTGTTGCCTCTCATTTTGACCATCGTCAGTCCCCAACATCATCGGCACAACCCTAGTGACCAGTGTTCAAAGTTGGACAAAACTTCAAAATAAAAGCGCACAATAAAATCACACAACAGATCAGGTCAGGATGAGTATATAAGGTGGGATTGGCTTATTTTAAAAAGTATATTTTCAGTTGTGTAGAAACATTGGAAGTCTGCATGACCTTCTTCTTCTTTCTGCTGTGCCCTTTAGGGGTCGCCACAGTGGATCATCTGCCTCCATCTCACCCTATCCCAGCATCCTCCTCTGTCACCCCAACAATCTACATATTCTCGTTCACTACATCCATGAACCTTCTCTGTGGTCTTCCTCTTTTCCTCCTGCCTGGCAGCTTCATCTTAAACAACCTTTCATATCAGCAGCTCTCCCCCTTTACCCGTCATGGTCCCTACATTTGAAGTCCTTACTCTCACCTCCACACTCCTGCCTTTCCTTCTCTCTCACTGCCTCCAAACCTCCCTTCCCCCTCTCCTCCTCCTCTTCTGTCTAAGCCAACAGTAGCACAGGTCCCACCGGCACCCTGCTGGTCAACAGCACCGGTGGCGGTCGCTGTTAACTCGGGCCCCGACCGATCCAGTATGGAAATCTCATTCTTCCAATTTTTAATGGGACCGGCAGTAGGAGTACAGGGCTGTGAATCTGATTTAGAAGGAATTTAAAAATGAAATTCGTATGGCTGAGAGTATGAAATGACTGCATTTAATCACCAGAGAAAGAAGGAAAAAAATTACAATATGAGTAAATGTGATAATAAATGACCAGATGTTTTAGGAGATGTCTGAGCCTTTTTTTAAATTTTATTTTAAACCGTAGACTTGTGATTTTATATCTTTTTGATCAGGAGAACAGAACCAGACAGTTTGTGCACAGGACAATTATAGCAGTGATGTCTTAACGCTCATCGGGACTAAAAGAAGGGAAATGTTGGGGTTATCCCAAATTTCTCCAGTTCCAAGGTTTTCCAGAATACACTTCAAGGGTCTGAAGCAAGCATCCACAGAAACAATGCCTGAGTTAGGAGTTATGCTCATGTTATTGCTCTGTTTTCAGGTGTGTTTCAAGCTGGTCAGAGATTAAGATTTGAGTGGTGAATAGGTCTATAAAAGTGCAGGTCATAAACGGCTGATAATCTGAAATGTCTGTTTCTTTCTCTCTGAAGTGAATTACTGTGGCTTCAATTTCACTCTTTAATCTCACTGCTTGCAATAGTTTTATTTATCCTCGTGGCTGGAAAATGTCAGATACAAGCGTTCATTCTTGATGAGCTCAAAAAGGCTGATCCGGCCTGCAGTACCAGGTTTTGCCCACTGTGTGGCGCCCTGTGTCTGCAGACTGAACCCTCCTGACTGCAGCTGCTGTTCAAACTCACTGGTGAATTTATTTTTTTTTAGCAGCAGTGTTACAGAACAAAGTGCCATCTGTGTTTCATGCACGACAGATTATCCTGTTTATTATGAGAGCAGGAGAATTAATAAAGTCATTAAAGTGAAAAAGAAAATACAAAAAAATAAAGAACGCAGGTAAAAGTGTGTTGATGTCTTTTGAAAGTTAGAGATCTTAAAGGTTAAAAGGAAATTTAAGTACATGTCTGTTCATTTAGTATTATTTGAATGTGTTTAGTGCTCGTATGGATGCATCCTGCTCTTTCAAACGTTCCTGAAGGTCCTGCTCGGCCTTGAAGGACCCAGCCTGGCAGCGGCTCTTAAACTGTGCCCCTGTGAGGGTTTTTCAGGATGGTTTGAAGAGGGATGAAGGGTACTTGATGGGGGGCTCTGGGGTTCCACAGTGACTTGGAAGCAGTTCCAGGGGGTCCTTGGAGGAGGCCTTGGGTGTTTTTAGTGGGTTCCAGGGCATTTGGAGAAGCTCCTGGGAGGTTGTGGGAATAACAAAGGTGGATCTAAAGGGAGGTTCAACGAGCTCTCTGAGGTACAGGTTGGATTCCAGAGCAGTTTTTCTAATGGAGTTTCCATGATATGTGGACAAGATTTGACATGCTATAATTAAAGTTCAGGTAATTTTAAGGGGTTCTGGAAGATCTAGAAAACAGGTCCCGGTTCTGAGAGGATACCAATGAAAGGAGGTTCTTGATGGGCGCTCCTGGAGTTGTTTAGAGATCTGTGAAGGTCCCAGGGGATTATCTGTAGCTGTTCTAGAGGATCTAGAAGAGGTTTTGGGGAATTCTGAGGATAAGAGAATACGTTCAAGTGCTTTTAAGGCTTCCAGAACGTGTGGAGGGACGTTCTTTTGGTGTATTTAAGGTAGATCCTGAGTTCTCCGATTTTTAAGCAGATCCAGAGTATTAAGTTACCTATTAGAAGCAAACCTAAGCCCTGTTTACCTGTGTCTGTGAGACACAGAGGAAGTTCCAGGAGTCTTAAAGGTTTTCTTGAGGATATGCTGGAATTCAAGTTTAATTGAGGTGTTCTTTGGATTTTTTAGGCTCTTTTGTGAGTTTTAATGCACTCTTTGGTGATTTTTAAAGGTTTTCAGAGGATCTAGAGGAGGGTGTAAAGTCTTAAGTCTTGTGTTTAATGGAAAATGATAGAAAACATTAAGGCATTTTGCTTTCATATTCCAGGATATCAGAGACATTAGATCATAGGCAGTTTTGTGAGTTGTAAGGAACATTTTGGTGAGTTTTAAAGTTTTTGGGGATTGCTGCAATGGAGAGAGGAGGTCTAAGGATATTTATGAGCTCTTCAGCAGGTACAGTGAAATTCCAGGACACCTTACGGGACACTCGTTTGGAGTATTTAATGAAGGTCCGTGTTGTTTGAGATGTTTTTAGGAGGCTGCAGTATTGATGCAGTCTTTTTAGAGGCAACAAGGGCAGTTTATATGCCTCGATGAGTTGTAGAAGTGTTTAAGGTTTTCCAGGTGGGCTTCTTCAGGATGTGCTGCAATTCCAGGTGGCTGCGGTGTACCTGAAGCAGTGCCTTGGATTGTTTTGGGCCATTGTGTGCATTTTAAGGAACATTTAGGTGATTTTTAAAGGTTTCCTAAGGGTCTTGTGGAGAGTTAAGGAGATTTTAGTGTCATATTTAAGGATTTTCAAAGATTAATAGAATAGATTTCAGATTTGAGGGGCTGGCATTTGATTGGGTAGCAGGGTTCATTGCCTATTTTGGACATTTAGATTCAAAATAACCGGAAATATTATAGAATAAAAAACGCCATCAAAATGAAACAAATTTACATCAAATATAATTAATATTGGAAATGAAAGCACATCTTCTATCTCCCACAACCTGTAAAATTATTCTCAGGGTGGCTGTTGAAAAAATACAAATTAGATTTATTAAAGCGCCAGTTTCATCAATAAAGCTGCAATTATATTTATTATAAGGGTTATTACTTAAGGCACATAATTACAGGCTACATATTAAAACAATAAAATAATATTTGTAATGAGTATTTTCATGAGCCTGTTGCCGTCTGGTTTCTAATCCGGCCCGGCTTCCTCTTCATCATCCTCCTCTTCATCGCCAACATGTTTGCAGCGTCTCATTGACTTTTTCTCTCCCTGCACAGAAGTATTTTTCCAGGCTTTCCAGACGTTTCTGTTTCCCTGGAGGGAGGCAGCGGGCTAAAGGAGGATAAATATTTAATCAGCGCTGCTCTGGAGTTTTTGCTTAATTAGAGGAATTCTGCTCCTGCCACGAAAACCAACAGAAATGACTGCTGGAGATGTCAAATAACCCAAAAACATCAAGGGGCGAGCTGAAAATTATTATTATTATTATTATTATTATTGTTGTTGTTGTTGTTGCTGTAGTTAGCGGTGGTAGGTCTTTGACTTTGAAATTAAACACATATTTTAAAGCGGTGTGAAATAAAACACAGCTTATTAGCGGCTTTCCCTCCTGGTGTGTGTGTGTGTGTGTGTGTGTGTGTGAGAGAGAGAGAGAGAGAGAGAGAGAGACAGAGAGAGAGTGAGAGCGCCATATGTCTGTGCGTAAAAAAGCGCAAATTGGTGCCAAATTTGCGCGCCGCCCGTGTCAGTCAGCCTGAACGCGGGATGACAGAAGAGATTATTCCACATGAAACCAGTTAATCCTCCAAAATCCGAAGGAGTCTGTGAGGTTGGAGGGAGTGAATACAGATTCGTGTTACTGATGAGGTTCTGTATTACAGTCTCGTATCCGCACCAATAAAATGTGGAGCGCGCGCCGGGGCCTGTGGCGGAAACGGAAGGTTTGGATAAAGGGGAGATTCAACCTGCAGCCTGTCAGCCTCAACAACTCATTTAATGAGAGTTTGAGGCAGGAAGGAACCGCATTGTGAAGCAGGAGTGACAGGTGCTGAAATGATGAGTGAAGCGCGAGAACATGAGTTGTGGCTCCTCAAACGCGTCCATCCTGTCACGTGTGTCTATTAAACATGTTTAAATGCTCTCTGATAACTCTGATCTCTCTCGTGTTGTTTTTACCCGCCTCAAACTTCATTTTTTACAGCGCGCGCGGCCCAACACGCGGAAACCCTTATTTGGCGCGCGCTTTGAAAAACAATGACGTAACGTCACATTTCAGCCAATGAGCTGCCAGAGGTGCGATCAGGATTCAAATGAGCTGCCCATATTTGGTAGCGTCCCCGCCCCCTCCTGCTTCACGCCTGTCCCCCGGGAACTCCAGAGCTCCGGACCCCGGGAGAAGGAGCTCTCCGCCGGGACAGAGGAGCCATAAAGAGCCGGGGAGGGAGGGGATGAGATTTCTCGCTGCCCAATCCCCCTTTTCCCCCGGGATCCGCAGCCTTCCACGGTCCGTCCCTCCCTCTTGTTTGCTAATCATTTCATTTTACTCCTTTTTGAAGCGCTGGCTTGTTTTTTTATCCCACTTTTCATTTTTCCACAATCCGCGGCTGCTCGCCACCCTGTGATCCCCGGCTCTCCCCGCTCCGTTCTCCCGGCGTAAGGCTCTCCGGATTCCGGCTGATTCTCCTCCGCGTCTCTCCCTCTCTCTCCCTCCTCTGAGATGCTCTCCCCGCTCTCCGCTCCTCTCTCCGCCCTCTTTTAACTTCACAGAGACGCTGGTTTAAAGCCCGGACTGCTGCGAGCTGGGGCTGGGATCTAAAACAACCCCGGAGAAACCCAGAGGGATCCGGGGCTCTTCTCTGGATCAGGACCCGGTACTTTGGGGAAGCTCGCTCGTGTGTCCCCCACTCCTCCTCCTCCCCTCCTTCCTCCTCTTTTCTCCACCTTAATCCAGGTGGTCCTTTGGCTTTGTTGAGTGGCTGGTACAGGGAGGATTATTCTTCTTCTTCTTTAGTGTTTCTGGTGAAGACAAAGCTCCCAGAAGGACACTTTGATGTTCTCCATCCAGGACAGCCTCCCCCGGGGGGCCCTTACCATGAAGGAGGAGCCGCTCCCCACCGGCATGACCCCGGTCCGCTCCTGGATGCAGGGCGCAGGGATTTTGGACGCCAACACAGCGGCCCAGAGGTAAAAATATCACAAAACCATGCAGGCGACTTTTCATCTCTCTGCTGCGCGCTGCCAGTCAGTTGATCAGTGTCACAGTTAGAAAACTCCAACATGAAGGTGACAGTTGGCATCCTCCAGGATCCGTCTGAAAAGTGTCATTCATGGAGGGAAAAAAGAAAAATTAAAAACAAAGTTAAAACCAGTTCAGTCACATGTCTGCTTCTGCTGCTGCAGAAGGAGTTCAAGTAGAGTCACAGCTTCACTTCATTTTAGGACAAATAGGAAAAGACCAAACCGAGAGGACAAACTGCGCGCGCTACTTTTTTCAGGTTTTATCTGAAAAGTTTAAAACAACTAAAACAGGAAAATTCGGAGCGTAAAGTTACAGTCTGAGCAGCCACAAACGCATCAGCTTCACATTTAGGAGACGCTCGTTCACTCCCAGCATCGATTAAACTGACTTTGGTTCCGTTTAAAATTCAGGAAAGCAAATAATAATCTAAATAAAAGGCAAAACCCAGAAAGAATAACGTAATAACAAGCTCTCTTCTTTTTCTCGCCCATTCAAAGCAGCGGGCTCTGATAGTCTCAGCGCTGAGCTGCAGCTTCCTCTGTCCGCCTCCCTCCTGCTCTCCGGCGGATTCAGCTCCACCAGCTGCCCGCTGCGAGCGGAACATCGCGCAGAAGCGATCCCCACCGCTTCACAAACCAAAACCTCAGCTTGAAATAATGTTTACACCTCCCACACCGCGGCTCTGGTTTTCATTTAAACAAATCTGACGCGCGGTTTGGTGCCGCTGATAAACACGCCGCGCGCAAAGAGCGCGGGGGAGGCGGCCGGAGGAGCGCGGAGCTGCCGCCGCTGCTCGCCTCTGTTCCCCGGGATTATTGGAGAATAATCAAAGGTTAGGAAATAATAATTAGAATTAATGAAATCACAGAGAGAATTTCTGCTCAAAAACTCAGATTCTAATGAGGCGGAGTGAGTTTGAAAAAACGAGAATTTACGCGATATTTTATTTATGCGCCAACTGGAGGAAATAAAACCAAATTAAAGTGGGTCACAGGTTAAATTAAGGAGCTGTGCAGCCTTTCAGGAGAAAAAACACTTCATGTTTGATCTCCACGATAAAAAAAAGACATACACACAGACTTTGAAACGAGGGGGTTTAGTGTTTTTTAATTTTTAAGTTAAATTAAATTCATTTCAAAATGAAGGAGCAGTCTCAATTTAAAAGTAAAAGCACACGTTCAACTTTCAAAAAAAAATGTATATTTAAATATTATTTATACTGATAGTTTTTAAATGTTGCTTTTTTCTGTGGAAACTTCAAAGTTTTATTTATTTATTTTTTATTTTTTTCTGGTTAAAACACGACGTTAAAAATGAGAGTTTAAACTGCTTAAAGCGTCTCTCTCGGGGTGAAATTTGACCGCCTCACTCAGATAAATCAATGCGGGGTTTTCAGCCGCTGCTTCAGGTTTAAATCACCTGAACATGAAGAGGGTGGAAAAAAAATCCATCAACAGTCTGAAGAAGCTCCACATGAGGAGAGAAGCTGCGACCAAAAACCACATCCATCACCCGGAAAACGCCAAGCGTGGAGTGGCCTTTTTCTCCTTTAAACTTTCAGATATCTCCCCCTAAATTTCTTCTGGGGTTTAAATCGGTCTAAGGTGCAATTCTGCAGAAGTCTGCAGCAAAATTTAACTAAAGCCAGCAACCAAACCACACCTGCTTTCATTAATATTTAAATGAAGCAGCATTTTTGTTTGTGTAAATTTGGCTCCAAAAATCTTGTTGCATCCTGCAGCTAAAAACGCAAAACAGAAACCATGTGGATAAAACCAGACTAAAACATCAACTTTTATTAGCACAATTATTTTCTCAGCTCAACAAAAATGTGAGTAAAAATTAAAATATGTAGGCTGCAGCATTTGTAGTTTAAAACTCCCAAATATTCGGTTTAATATCAGAAATGATTAATAAATTGGCAAATAATCACATTGAAGAGTCTAGAAGCTGAACAACTTCACAAATATTGCTTTAAATGAACAAATAATGACATTTTAATACACGTTCAGGTGCTTAAAGTGTGTAAAAGGAGGTTTAGGTTGGTGCAGGTTTCCTTTGCCTTGTGTATCTGCAGGCAGAATGTACAGTAAAAACATTTTGCATGCCTAATTTTTGACAAAATGTAGAGCTAAACAGATGTTTTGCAGATATTTTTTCAGGCCAAAATACAGATTTTTAGAAATTTGGATAAAACATTCCCAAAAAATGCACCCAATGCAGTGGCAGAAAAGGAAGAAACCTGAGGAAGAGGTGCAGAGGAGGAAGATCTTTCTCCCACTTCACACATTCAGAGATATCACATGTAAACATCTGAACAAAAAAAGAAAAAAAAAGAAAGAAATACTGCTGCAAACCTACAGATGTGCCTCAGAGTGTCTGTCCAAGCTTTCGTTCAGATTAAACTCCAAATGACAGATTTTTCCTTCAAACTAAAATCGATGTTGGAGAATAGCTCGCAAATTTAAACCTGTTTTCTGGCTGGATTTAATTTAAATGAAGCAGTTTTTCTCCAAAGAAACTCTCTCCATCGTCAGCACTGAGGACTTTGAGGTAGAAATGGTCCTCAGCAGCGTCTCAGTTTATCCTGCTGAAAATCCACAAACTGATAATTTCTGCACTCTGCTTAAATGCTGATTTACATGAACTTTGATTCTGAGCTGACATCAGTGATCCAGACGTTGCTGTAATAACTGAATTCAGTGTTTTTGTTGCTGCGTTCCTGAGCAGGTGAATCTGTGGATGAATCTTAGCTGAATGCATCGAGTCGAGTCTGACTGAGTCGCTTCTCTTTGCTCGGATTCAACAGCTGATCTTTAACTTTCCAAACATCCCACTAACTGATTAGTTTAACCTTTTTACTGACATCATTTCAGCTTTAATTTTGAAGAATAGCTCGTCCATGTTGGAATCATTTTGGGGTTATATGTTACTAAAAAGACAAATGTAGAAAATCTAGTACAGAGGAGATGCTACTGAATGTGTTTTTCTGATGCTTTAAAGGAATTCTTGAATGGCTGAAGTTGCACGTTTATAACCATAAAGCAGGAGTTTAATGGACCGTGGAACCAAATGGACTCAGTCATGTACAGTGTAGGAAAGTTCCCGTGATTATTGTGCATAAATTAATCACGACTTTCATTCTGTGGATAACATTTAAACGTTAGAAAAAGCTCCTCACAGAGAAACGAGCAGCTGAAGTCTGCAGATCGAGTTGTAAAAAGTGACAAATGTCTAAGCTGCACAACACACGATGAGGGGAAAAAAGAGGGAGGAACCTCAGAGGAATCCTCTTCTAGGACGGATAGATGTGCAGGAGATGTTGTGTGTGCAGTGCACACAGATGGACAAAGAATCGAGTTGCACTTAGAAGAGGCAGAGCAGGGAGTAAAATAAAGCACGTCACACCTGAGATGATTCAGATTTAACGTGAATGATGGTTTGGTTAAGTCAGTTTCATCCTGATGAAAGAGGTTAAATTTACTACAGTCTGAGTGATTTTTAAATCTGAAGAACAGGATGGATGATTAAAGGCAGTTCAGCCTTAAACCTGTTGGAGGAGAAACTGAACACAGAAGAGCTCTCAGAGTGGAAAATGGCTGAGTGATAAAACAATTAAAATTATGATCTTAGTGTAATTTTCCTCAATACAAATTCACTAATTGTCCATCATACGTGCACGCATAGTTAAAGCTGCAAGTGCTTGAAGGACAAAGACGTCACTGAGAAGAAATGTCAGTGAGTTTCAGCGGGTCTGAGACGTTTTAGCTGTAACATGACAGAAAACAGAGCAGCTCCACTGCAAACTGCAGCAGATACAGCCAATCAAAGAACATTCAAACATGGGAGAAAATCAGCCGTCAGAGCTGCAGACAGTAAAAACTTACAGTCCCAAATCAAACTACTGCATCTTTCATCCTAAAAGAAATCATGTTTAGACATTTTTATCGTGTGGATGATTATCGATATGTGAAAATTTGACAGCACTCAGGGGGTTTCTTTATAAGACGTGGACAAAAAAACATCTTCATACTGAAAATAGACAAAAACCAGACCAGCTAAACGGCACCTTTGGGGCATAAATATGATTTAAAAAAAAAAAAATACAAATCTGCCTCAAAATCCTCAAATGCTCGTAAATGTCAAACAGAGTTTGCTGAATTTTGGGGGTGAAGTCGTCCTCTCAGCGTCGTTTTAACTCTGCTGAACAAATCGTCTCATTTACAAACATTTAAGCCTTTCATGCACTTTAAACCTAAAAAAAAAAAAAAATCTGATTTAGACTTTTATCATAATGATTATTTCATTATTTCTTTATTTGAGCATGGACCTTCATCGGGTGTCAGACTCACTCTGCAGACCAAAAACATGTTTTTACTGAAGCTTCAGAAAGAAGCACAAAACCAAAGGAACTAAACTTCAATTTGGGGAGTCAGTATGATTGAAAAACACTAATCTTTCTCAAAATTTCCAAATTTCTGTAAACCTCACACTGAGTTTGTTGATTTTTGGGTCTGAAATCATCTTCTGAGTGTCCCTCACTACAGAACAAATCGTCTCATTTACAAACCTTTAAACATTTCCAGCTCCTGTAAAAATCACGTTTGGACATTTGATTCGATCACGGACCTTCATCGGATATCAGACTCACTCTGCGGACCAAAAACATCCACAGGCTGCAACAAGTGAGGAAAAACCTCCTGAAGACGAGACAAATGAAATCAGAGCACAGACGATGAGTGATTGTGAAATAAACGGTCGAATAATAATCTGCAGCAGACAAAGTTATAACACGAAGAAAGATGTGAAAACATTAAGAAATGGGTGACGTCGAAGTCCACTTCTGTCCCTGCAGGTATAAGCTGCACGCATGCACCTCAGAGGGCTCCTTACTGGACCTCGTGAACTTTTTTGACGGGTTAAAAAGGGACAGTAAAAGTTCAACTGTGCATTTGCACCGTTTCTCTTTTAAAGGCCCAGCATCAGGAGACAGTCTGTGCTCAACTAAATACAAAATGAAATTAGGTCAAATATTAATTTTACTCTTAGATTTAAAGAGTTTGTGTTTTTATTTAATTAGCATTTTTATATTTTTATGTGCTTGAAGCATTTGCCTTGACTGGAAAGAACTTTGGGTCGACTCGTGGTTTTACACGGGCTGTATTAACAAAGTGAGTCGTTTGGCTGTATCAGCGGTTCGGTGGAGCAGAGGTCAGCACCATCGCCTGGGCTCGAACCCTCTTCTCCAAAGACCTGCATGTGAGGTGAACGGGTGAATCCAAGTTGGCTGTAGGTGCAGATGTGAGGGAGATCCACTTGTGTGCCATTACATTTAGGTACATAATTGTCACCAAAGGTTCAAAGCTGGTCTCCATTAAGTACAAACCTCAAGGGTACAAATAAGTACCTCCTGTTAAGGGTACAACAGCAGCGCCTTAGAGGGTACAAACCCAGTGACAAGCCATTTAAGGTCTTTATTTTCTGCAGGAAATCTTGCTTTTCACTTTTTGTTTTTTAAGTAATTTAAAGACATCCGTTGGATTTATATGTGCATATATTTAAAGTAACTCTTCAGGGATTGAAGTTACACATTTAAGAACATAAAAAAAACTGGATTGTTGAGCCAAACTGAGTCGGTCAGTGTAGTAAAGTTCCCATGTTTATTGTGCACAAATGATCACCAGTTTCACTCTGTGGAGTCTCAGTCGAAGGTATTTATGTCGTATTTACGTGGCTATAACCCTCATTTAGAAAGACGAGCAGCTAAACTCCGAAGATCAAATAGAAAACAAGCAATTTACGTTCGATAGAAACCAAGAACGTCATCTTTTACTGTACATAAAAGAAAAGTGGTTCAGCGTGGCTGCAAATCTCAAACTGAGTTTATTGATTTTTTTTTTTTTAGAGAAATCAGCTCCTCATTTCCTCTGCTGTGCATCCACAAATATTTAACTCTCTCTAATATTTATGTGGGTTTAAACCTCATGTGGAAAAAGCGTCACACACAGAAATGAGCTCCTGAACTCTGAAGATGAAAGCAAGGCTGAATAAGATGCTTTATTTTCCAAGACTGTTCTTGATATGAGAAACATGTATTTATGTGCATTAAACATATATTTTATCTAATAAGGACAACACTGTATGTTACATTTAAAGCAACAAGTCAGAGTGCCTGCATGAAGATGAATAAGATAATAAATTAACCCTTTAAGTAATGATTTGCTGCTGTATATTTAATGATTAAAATTTGTTTTTATGTCAGGTATTGTATCAAACTTCTGTTCTAACTTCATAACATTTATTTATTAAATTTGCCTTTATTCTTTTTTTTAAAAACCTGGTGTTCTGCAGAGCTAAAAGAATAAAATAATAAAACATTAAAAGTCTGGTTTAAAGACCGAAGAAGAAAAAAACAGGCATTCAAACAAGTTTTTAAAATATCCAGATGTGTAGAAGGCAGGTTGTTCCAAAGTTTTGGAGCGAATACTGCAAAGGAAGTGACGTAAAAACACACAATAAGATCTTAAAATCCGCTGTAAAACTAACCGGGACAAATGCACTCCCACTGGGATCGAAATGCAAACTCACGATGGATTAAAATGCAGCGTAAACAACATGATACACAACTTTAAATTCATGTAAGGGTGTTCAAGTTTAGAGCTTTCTCCAAAGTGCTCCAGTAAAAGTTTAGTAGTTCAGTAACTGGAAACGATCTGAGAAGAGTGCAGAGGTCAGCTGGAAGTTTACCCAGCATCATTTTATAGATAAAAATATATCAACACTGTTTTCCACAACCTCAAGAATGCAGTGAGTTAGAGATGCAGGCTTCACTGAAACAGGCCTCTGTAAAATGGAGGCGGCTGCACGCACATGAAGTGCATCACTATAATCAGGCAAAGACAGTGAAGCAGCTTCTCTGACCAACAGTACAGACAAGCTGACGGTGAAATGAACTTTGAGTTTGCAGAGACAAAGAAAATAAACAATTTTTAACACAAAGACACAACTTTATCGATAAGCTGTTTTAACAGAAGTTCAGTACAAACTGTTTAAATTTAAATTTAGTGAAAAAAAACATGAAAAACAAAAACTTCTATATGGACCGCATGCAGTGAGTGTTACATGGTCAGATAGCACACAAACAGTGTAATTAGATTACAGTTGCATAGTCAAGGATTACTTTAGTTAGGTCTTTACAATAAGGCAACTTTAATGCAAAAACTCACAAAAAGTGTTTTTTCTGCAACAGGAAAAAAGATTGTCGAGATGAAAGAGATGCGATATCGCAAACACTTCGACTGCAAAAATGTGCAAAAAAAGAGCGTGTACGTCGAGACAAAACTCAAGTTCCTGTCACCCTCAAAGAGCTTGATTTAAAAAACTAAAACTCAGGGGACAGCTGTCGTTTGTGGCGTTATTTTTTGACTGCTGAACATACAAAATGTTTGGAGATGTTAAAGAGAAAAAAGAATATTTGTGGTTGTGTCAGAGCCTTAGAATAAAGCTCCAAATTAATGTTTTATTTTGAAATAATCCCAAAGTTTTTTGGGGTTTTTTTTATATTACCAATTGGAAATTTTTCAGTGTAATCTGTGATCTGTCATCTTTTCAAAGCAGTCAGATCCTGAGGACACATCATGTGATATTATATTGAGAATAAGTCAGTTTTGTGTGTTTAACATGCGGCGTGTGATTGTGTGTCTGCAGCACAAACATGATGTCAGCCACAGGTCCAATCGAGACAGAAAAAATCTGGCGCTGTGTCAGCAGAAAAACGTGTTGAGTCCTGTTATTGATCACTTATTGCCACCTGATCAGGCTGAAATCACTTCTCTCTGCTCAGATTCAACAGCTGATCTTTAACTTTTCAAACGTGCAGCTTTTTGGACTCTAACTGGTTAATTCAACCTTTTACTGACACGATTTCAGCTTTAATTTGAAAGGTTTCCGTGATGAGTTCATGTTGGCGTCTTTTGGGGGTTGAACATTATGAAAAGACAAATGAGGGTTACCCTGACTGAGGATTTTATCTTTTTGTCTTTTACTGCGTTTGTTCACATTCTGACCTGCTTACAACATCCAGCTGCTCTGCTTCTGTGTGTAACATAAATCCTGGAGTGCTGTTATTATTCTCAGACCAGTGAAAGAAACCTTTACATGATTGGAAAGCTGAAAAATACCCCCCAAAAAAGTTCATCGTTTGAGGTAACCTGTGATGTTTTTGTTGTGCTTGTAAAGACGTTCAGAAGCTCCGGGGTCAGTGCTCAAAACTGTGAAACTGGAGGGCTGTAAATATCAATCGATTAGTCAATCAGCTTCTGATTTGATCACTGAGCAGCTGTAAGGACGATTGTAAGGAGGCTGTGTTTTGGAAAGTGCAAGATGATTTGTGGTTTGTGGTGCTTTTTACAGACATTTTTCTACATATTCTTATGCTTTTTATTGATTAAAAGGCAGACACCAGTCACAAATTTTATTCCACAGTGCATTCCTCTATTTGTGTTTTTACATATCTAATCAATACCTCTTCAGGTTCAACAGAGGAAGCGCCGTCATGTGAGACAGCAGTTCATGCTTTTATTTTGAAGTAGTTTCAGGGCGTTTTGTGACTTTTATGGTCACATTTACAGGACGTGTGTGTGAAGATTTTACACCTTTTTGTTATTCAGACTTTAATTCGGACATTTAAAGGAAGAAACCACATGTTTACGTGATGTTTGGCTCCTGGTGGGTGAGAGAGGGAGCTCGCCTCCTTCTCACATTATTCATTTTTTAATGTGATTGGAGAGTGAGTCCTGCTGCCTGCCTGCTGATGAGGAGGAGTGAACAAACAGTGAAGAAGAAGCCTGACCGCTGAGGCTGAAATAGTTTGTACAGGTTCATTTAAAGAGATGTGTCGTGTTTTAAACCCTGGCAGCATGTTCCAGCTTGTCGTGTTGAGAGTGACTCTCGGCAGAGTTTTCAGCGTTTTATTGACTATTTAAAAAAAAAGCTTTAGCTGGTGCAGATTGTTTGAGAAAACGCTGAAGATCGGTTCAAAATTGCAGCAAACAGTATCTCCAAATACAGCTGGCACTGAGTGTGTGTAAGTTAGTGACAGATGGTATAGGAAATAAAATTTTCCTGGACTGAATGAAGCAAAAATGCAGGGCGGTTTAAAATGAGGTGCGCACAAAGTTATGAAATTTAAAACCGGATTTCTGATTATGAAAAGCAACTGAAGGGGTTGTAAGTTTCTTTAGAACTCATGAGGAAGAGTTTGTATCGAGACCACGGGAGGAAAACCCATCTTTTGGTAAATGGACTGCTACTTATATGGCGCTTTTCTACTCAGTTTTGAGTACTCAGTGCACTTCATACTACACGCCACATTCACCCAGTCATACACACTTAAGTGCTTAGCTAACATTCACACACACACTCCAATGAACACATCGGGGGCAATGTGGGGTTCAGTATCTTGCCCAAGGATACTTCAGCATGTAGACTAGGAGAGCCAGGGATCGAACCACTGACCTCCTGATTAGTAGACGACCCACTCTACCTCCTGAGCCACAACCGCCAGAGGTTTAGATTTATGTGTTCTCGCCGATAATTAATGAGGAAGAGTTGTGTGAAAAACCATTGGTACGCTACTCAATCCGTCGGATATAAAGATTTCAGAGCGCGGTGGCGCTGTTAGCTTATGTGAAAGGCCCAAAAACTCATCCAGCTTTTATTTTCTTAAAACAGTTAAAATCATCAACTTTTAGTCTTTGAGTCTCATGATTAAATTCTGTAGTTTTTATTCTAATATGAAGTCAGATTTGATGCTGACGGCTGGGACGGCGGTGATGTCTGTTGCACAGTTTGATCTGCTGCTTTTTAAACAAACTTCAGGAGGCTCCTGGTGTTTTCTTGATTAATGAGCGTTGACTTTTGAACCGAAATAAACCGACGGTCATTTCTAGAAACTCAGCAGCTTAAGTCTGACTCCATCACGGGTGCAGATGAGGTGGAGATGAGGAGTGTGTTATAATCTGTGTGTGTGTTGAAGCTTCAGGTGAACAGATTTCCCTCGACCCTCCCTGACACTTCAGTAGAGGAGAAAACAGGAAGAAAAAAGAGCGAGGAGAGTGAGTGATCCTGTCCTCCACGCCCTATCTTTGTCCTCTGGGGTTAACGGGGGGAGGAGGTGGGTGGCGGATGAATAAACGCCAACATGGGGATTCCCCTCTTTGGCGTCATTCGTCATCGGTTCAATCATGGAGCGTCTGGCGTTCCGCTTGGCGCTCCCCCGTGGCGAGCGGATTGGTACTCAGAGATGGGTCTGTAGAGTCTGGCAGTGATGAATCCTTGCGCTGAGAGACTCTTTATCAGAGAGTCGTAACTCTCAGCGGCGGCCGAGGATGATGAAGAGGTCAGCGGAGGCCTCTGCTCGCTCACCTTTTTCTCTTTAACGTTTTACTCTCTGAGTCTGGAGAGGAAAAATGCACTTCCTCCTCCTCCTCACTTAAGTTGAACTCTCCTGAATGCCACCTTAAAAAGCAGCCACTGCCGTCTCTAAATCCTGCCCAACACGTCGTCCTCCTGGAAGTGGAGTGGTGTAAATAAACAGCGACACTAGAGCGCCGCAGCTCTTTGTCTCCTCGCGGCCTCTGCTGACTGTCAGCCGCCACGGGCCGCTCGGCTAATCACAGGCAGCGAGAAAGACAGAAAAAAAAGCTGCAAACAATTAACCCGAGAGGCGCAGGTGACCACGCTAATGGGCTCAGCCCGTGTGAGCGTGTGTGTGTGCGTGAGTGTGTGTGACAGGGTAAAGGATGTGTTTGGGAGGAAACAGCTGACTTCAGGAAACATGCAGCTGTGTTAGCTCTCATCCATCCTCAGCAGAGGAGAGGTAAAATATTGAAAGATCACAAAAAGACGTTTCTCTTCACATCCAAATAAACCCGAAGCCAAGCTGAACTCTTGGAAGCTGCTTCTTTACCACAAAAGCTCAGATTTACAGAGCCCTGAAGGTACCGCACAGACCACAATTGATAAATAATGAAGATAGAAAAGTTTGAAAGAATGATATAACAAATACTTCTTGAACAGACTGTTACTTTAACTGTTTCTTTTACTAAACTTCATTTAAAAAATGGGTTTTTCCCCCAGAGGAACTGAAGGAATGCACCTGAATGCACCACACAGACCTGTAGACCTGTTCATAACGGGGTCCAGAGTGCAGTTAAATCTCCTGCTGCTACATACTGTCCTGAGAATGAGGTAAACTGTAAAATAAAGCTGGGTCATCTACAGCTGGACCATTAAAAGTTCAGATTTTCAGACAAAAGTAAGTAAACCTTAAATGATGAAATATCCGCCCATCTTATACTTAACTATATTTGGGGCTGATTTATGAGTGAGTGTCATAACTCCTCTGGTGTGTGGTATAAATGAAGCTGTGAATACATAACCCTGCCACCTCCTTCTGATTCTTATTGTCTCCTCTTCCAAATTTGCACGAACCACTGAAGTTCCAAGTTATAAAATTAGGTTTTAATCTCTGACACACAGAAACTGGAATAATTACACAAAGGATGAGATGACTTTTTTAACCAGTTTCAGTCACCAAACTCCCTTTTAAAAAATCACCTGTTTCACACTCTGTGTGTGTATACTGTATGCGCACAAATATCCTTTTCTTTTGTAATATGACAAATAGAGGAACTCACAGTAATCAGATTACATTTGTCAACCAGCAACACTTAGATATTCTTAACCCTGAACGTGGAGTACGATTTGGATTAACAGAAATAATTAAAAAAGACTCTAAAATGAGTTTAAAACAATCAGATGACAAACAGGTTTTATCCACCAAACTCCATTTAAAAACTCGGCTGTTTTACTTTGCATGTAACACTCTCTGTAAGGAGCGTGCCTGTTGTAGTGTGATGTTGTACGGTAATTGTTAATGATTTGGTTGTTGTGCGGTGAGTGATTTTAATCCTGTTCGTGTGTTTTTTAGTCTTGTTAGTCGAAGGTGAAACTGCAGAACAAACAGCTGCAGGTCGGAGTTTGACGTCCGTGAAACCTCGTCTGTTTTTACACTTAGATGCATTTTCACACATTGAACACCTTGCAGAATGCACTAATTAGCACACATACTCCTCACACACACACACACACACACAGAGTTGGTCAGAAGAGTGTGTGAGCGTGTGCAGAAGCCCCTCAGCTTAAAGACTAATTTGTTGGTAATTGCAGCATGACAGGAGCAGCCATTCCTGCATCGAGCCACCGTTTCCCCGAGCCAGTCGCCCTAATTAGGAATGACACACACTATTAAGGTGCATAAATGGAAATCAGTCAGCGGGCGTTTCCTCCCTGACGGCAGCCGCCACCGCCGTCGAACCCACAGCGGACCGCCGCTGCACCAAAAACCACCCACAGTACATTTCTCACAGTGTCATCGTTGTCAAACTGAGAGGAAAAAGAGAAAGTGGAGTTTCTGCAGCAACACACCGTGGAGTAAATACACGTTCATGTAATCTGATTACTTTTAAAATTACATTACTCTATATAAAGTATGAAAAGAACAACGGATGTAAAATAGGTGATTTTTACAGTGGAGTTTGGTGGTTCAAACACGTCAAACAAATTCAGTTTCTTTCTGATTCGTTCATTGGTTAACTGATCAGACTGAGACCATTATTCCAATAACTGATTAGTACTGCGATCACAATGATTGATTGGTGTTTAATTACTGATGTTGATGAATATTACAACGTGCTGTGACATTCAAATCTTTTGTAGCACATTCATCAGACCAACTTTACCAAAGTCAAAAACTGCCTGTTACACACATCCGAAGAGTCGCACATGTGGCTCGCCGTGATTTATTTTAGTGCGTTTTTTAAAGTCTCACTCTTTACTGTGTCGTCACAGTATGGAGAGCTGAAACGGTCAACAGCTGAGGTAGCAGCTCATTCATTCAGTGTCTAACTGGTCTTTCTGATCAGAGATTAGTTGCACACACACCTTGAATCGGGTTGTCTGTTGCCAGGTTGCTTCGACAGATGGGTTGAAATTGTATTTAGTCTGTGGATGGTGTGTGTGGACTGCATTTTATAGACAGTCTGGCAACTTGAGTAACATTAGACCAACACACAAACTTACAGATGCATGTATTCCAATTATTCAGTCATGCAAATTACAGGAGTTTTCTGGGATAAATGGCAAAACAGGAGGCTGCCCGGAGATGGTTTTAAAATACAGGAGAAACACAGGAAATACAAGAGTGTTGGCAGGTCTGCAAATTTCTGTTTTATGAATTGAAATTGGGATCAGTAAAAAAAAAACAGAGTTTCACACAGCTTCAGATATGTGAAGCGATTATTTTCTTCTCAGTGCTGTCTCGATGTCTTCTCTGAGATGTAAAATGATTTTTCAAATGGAAACATGCAAATCTAACAGTATTTTCATTCATTGTTAACCATAAAATATAACATTAAAATCTTTAACATCCAGATTTACAGGATTGTTTACCAGTGTGGTCATTATACATTCACCATATTTAATTTTAACTGTCATTAGTGATTGAAAATCAGTTGCTTTCAAGCTTAAAAATCTGTCTATCTGGTTATATTTTAACTGTTTTTTGACCCTGCTCGCTTTCCATGCGTACCTGTATTGGAATAATTAAAGCCGAGGAGCAGAGGAGAGGCAATAAAAGTCTGAACCGTCACACAGCTGTTTGAAAATGTCTTCTCAGTGTAGGACTCGCTTCACTCTCATGCTTTCAAACTGAATTTTTGTCCACATGAAGACAGAAACGCGCGATCGCACACAGACGACCTGCCGGCCATCGTCTCACCGTGATTCAGCCTCAACTCATTAGTTCATATTACATGGCTAATAAGAGCTAACCAAACAGGTGTGTTTGTCAGTGTGTGTCTGTGTGTGTGAGAGAGAAACACAACGCACAGGCCTGATTGGGTAAATGTATTCGTGGGTAATTGTGCAGCCTGCATAAATCAACACACACACATACACACGGCAGCGTACAGGAACAATATGTGCATATTTTAACAGGCCAAACTCAACATCCATAGCAATTACAGAGAGGACCTGATGGTGTGTGTGTGTGTGTGTGTGTATTTCTGCTAATTACATTCATTCTGGGCGGTTGCACAGGATGCGATTCCTCTATGTTCAACACTAACATGCTGAAAGAAGAAGTGAACCAAACAATCTGTTTTCTGACCTCCCACCTCTGTAGATACACTTAACCCTCCTGTTAGAGGAGCAGCGCGTCTGCGTCGTGGTTAAAACCTCCTGCTCGGTTTCCATCCTCTCCTGCTGTTTAACAACAGATCGTGGTTTGGGTGAAAGTAGAACCCTTCAAATGAAAACAAGATCATCAGGATAAAATAATAACACTTTTTGGGACAAAGCTCTCGTTTCGTCTTTTGGTAAAAAACAAGCTCCCCCGCTTTCCACTGCAGACATGACATTCGAGTGGTGAGATTAGCCTGCCTGACAGTTCAACAGGGTGAGTTTTAATCATTTTACAAAAGGCTGAGGAGGCAAAGGAGATTCATCCAGCTGCTAACTGTCTTATTCCCAAAGCCGTCGTTGCTACCTGTGCATTACATTACATTTTTAGACCCTGTCCTCTAGTTCCCATCAGCCTCAGCTGATCTCTGTTTTTTACCTTTAATTGGCTAACATGCTGAACTGAATGCATAAGACTGATGTAGACTTAGCTGCAGAGCTGCAGTCTGGATTCAGGTCTTAGCGTTCCCGTCGGTGTGGGAGCTGACAGAAGTTACTGCTGCTTCTGCTGTGATGAGATTAACTTTCAGATTACAGTATTGTGTGTGTGTGCGTGCGTGCGTGTGTGTGTGTGTGTGTGTGTGTGTGTGTGTGTGTGTGTGTGTCCTGTCAGGGTGTGTTTGCTCTGAGTTTGATTCCCACTGAATCAGATTTAAACATCCACCGTTTATTTGATTAACATCCTGGCAGCCAGACAGACTGTGTGTGTGTTAGTGTTAGTGTTGGTGTGTGTGCGTGCGTGTGTGTGTGTGCTGTATGGCTCATTAGGCCGGTGTGTATGCGTCTGTATTTATATGTATGTGTGTGAGGCAGCAGGTCACGCTGGTTAAAGACTCAAACAGCGGTCACACTCCATCTCCTGTTTGATTAATGTCATGGTGTGTGTGTGTGTGTGTGTGTGTGTGTGTGTGTGTCTAGAAGTCTGTATCATTTCTTTTCCATCTTTCCGTCTGATCATGAAAGTGTGGTTCTGGGGGGCCCAGTGG
>VUQI01038681.1:0-11235 GCA_015106735.1 Paratilapia polleni | reverse complement strand
ATACACCACTTGCATTTAATCATTAGTTATTATTAACCCTGTCTCTCTCCCATAGGTGTGTCTTTTTGTCCTGTCTCCCTCTGCTCTCTTCTGTTTCTCCTCACCCCCAACCGGTCGCGGCAGATGGCTGCCCCTCCCTGAGCCTGGTTCTGCCAGAGGTTTCTTCCTGTTAAAAGGGAGTTTTGCCTTCCCACTGTTGCCAAGTGCTTGCTCATAGGGGGTCGTCTGATTGTTGGGGTTTTCTGTCTAATATTGTAGGGTCTTTACCCTAAAATATAAAGCGCCTTGAGGCGACTGTTGTTGTGATTTGGCGCTATATAAATAAAATTGAATTGAATTGAACTGAATCTTGAAAACAGTTGTGGTACTATTGACTCTTAAAGCCAACATAGATTCTCCACACACTTTATTAGGTACACCTTGCTAGTACCAGGTTGGACCCCCTTTTGCCTTCAGGACTGCCTTAAATATTTGTGGCATAGATTCAACAAGGTGCTGGAAATATTCCTCAGAGATTTTGGTCCATATTTACATGAAAGCATCACACAATTGCTGCAGATTTGTTAGCTTCAGATCCATGATGCTAATCTTCCGTTCCACCACACCTCAAAGATGCCCCATTGGATTAAGATCTGGTGACTGTGGAGGCCATTTGGGTACACTGAAGTCCTTTTCATGTTAAAGAAACTAGTCTGCAATGATTTGAGCTTTGTAACATGGCATGTTATCCTGCTGAAAGCAGCCATCAGAAGATGGGTACACTGTAGTCATAAAGGGATGGACATGGTCTGCAACAATACTCAAGTAGGATGTGCCGTTTAAATGATGCTCAGTTGGTACTAAGGGGCCCAAAGTGTGCCAAGAAAATGTTCCCCATTAGACCACTATCACCAGCCTGAACTGTTGATACAAGGCAGGATGGATCCATGCTTTTATGGTGTTTACACCAAATTCTGACTCTACCATCTGAATGTTGCAGAAATCAAGACTCATAAGATCAGGCAACGTTTTTCCAATACTGTCCAATTTTGGTGAACCTGTGTGAATTTTAGCCTCAGTTTCCTGTTCTTAGCTGACAGGAGTGGCACCCGGTGTGGATTTCTGCTGCTGTAGCCCATTTGCTTCAAGGTTTGATGTCCTGTGCATTCAGAGATGCTCTTTTGCATACCTTGTTTGTAACAACTGGTTATTTGAATTAATGTTGCCTTCCTATCAGCTTGAAGCAGTCTGGCCATTCTCCTCTGACCTCTGGCATCAACAAGACATTTTCTCCCAGAGAACTGATGTCCACTGGATATTTTCCCTTTTTCAGACGATTGTCTATAAACCCTAGAGATTTTAGGAAAAATCCCAGTAGATCAGCAGTTTCTAAAATACTCAGAGCAGCTTGTGTGGCACCAATAATCATGCCAAGTTCACTTAAATCACCTTTCTTCCCCATTTGGATGCTCAGTTTTAACTTCAGCAGGTCTACTTGATCATGTCTACATGATCAAGAAGACTCCAGCGGCTGATTAGATATTTGCATTAACAATGAGTTGAACAGGTGTACCTAATAAAGTGTCCAGTGAGTGTAATTACTGCACTGAGTGCAAAAAGAAAGACCAAACTTACTGTATTGTTTGAATCCATTATTTTACAATAAAAATATACCAACTCTGATCAAAGAGTAACACAGCATGTTAACTCATCAGTGATGTTAACCACTGGAAGTGTGCATGTTACCTGTGGTAGGTCGACAGTGGTAAGGTCCTTCACTTCACAGTGTAAAAGCAACTGCTCAAACAATGAACAACATTATGGGACTGTCAAATGCTCCTCAGTCACAGAGAATGTGGAAATGTAACATATTTATTTGACTGATGTTCCTTCCTGTGTCATTTAGACCAGAACAAATAAGCTGGCATTTCTTTACAATAATGAGTTGTAATTAAAGGTTTGAGTAGCTTTAATTTTGCAGCATGAAAAAAAAGCTATTCGTCACAGCAAATATTTATCTCTTTCAAAGTATGAAGTCAGAAATCAGCACATCGGCTTTTTCTCGTATCATAAATTCCTGATTGTGCATGCTATCTGTCTGTGAGAAGCTGCCGACAGAAGTTGCCCTAGGAAATCGGCATAATCACACACAAATGGTGCATAGCTGTGTCGAGTTTCACACGTATTGTTGCTGCTTACGGCTACACAGCCCCAACCTCTGACCCCTCGGAAACCAGACACTGGTTGTTGTGGTATAATTCTATGGCAAAAGCACTATAGAAAATCAAAAGCAGATACTGTCTCTTAACAAATCATGAGCAATGAAATCCAAGTTCATGAGAAACACACAAGATATTTACAAGGAAAATAAGGTTCTCAATTTACTAACCGATTACACAATACTGGGATTGTGACTTTCATGCACTGAAATTTTTATCTTGTCAGTTTAATGGTTTCAAATTATGTGAATGTGAAATCACCATAAAGTTTAAGATGCAATCTCAGACTTTCCAAAAGCAAGACAGATTTAATGAGAGTGGTTTGAGAAAGCAGACAAAGGGGAAAGCCCAGAAACTTTTTTCTATTCCATCCTTTTAGCCTTTCCCTTTTATAGCTGTGTGCATAACAGTGAACAAAATCACAACATATAAAGAGAGGAACAAGGGGTAAACAAACTGAGTACTGGTGAAACTGCCACTTGTTCAAAGAGCGTAAGCTGGCAAATTAGTTTTGGGGTCAGACCCTGACTCTGTTCTATTGTCTGCCACAACACCAGTCCGTCATGCTTCTGTGGAAAAAATCAAATAAAACAATAGTGGTGTAACAGGAAAGATCAGTTGACATTTTAGTAAATCCTTGTGATGGCCATTGTAGAGGTCACAGATGGGTAGCCATGAGAGTGTTTTGTAAAGGAAGTGACTCAGAGAAATCTCCAAATGGGTGCTGCTCACACAATGTCTTGCTTGTCTTGTCACACAAAACAGGTTTTGACTTCAGGGAGAAAACAGACACATTAATAGGATGTTTCAGTTAATACTGGTACAGCATTTTCCTTTTACTCCAAGACATGGATTTGTCTTGCCATGTCATTTTATGACACATGGTGATACAGTAATCTTGAATGGAATGGAAAAAGACAGTGACAGCACCAACATATACTGTGAGCATATATATGCATTACAGATTCAACAAATGATTAATCACCTACTAATCACTTACTATTACTACACTACTGTTTTTTGTAAACTGAGGAGCTACCAGGTCAAGTGTGAACTGTTTCAAAGTTTGGAATAATTTATGAAGCTCTTAATTTGAGCTTCTCTTTCCAGTGTCCTCTCTCTCACTCACACAGAAGTATGCATACACCTCTTTCAGTTGCTCATGCACCCTGTAACCTACCGCCCCCACACACACACGTACACACAGTCAACTGTTCCTCTTCCTTTGCAGTGTGCATGTCCAGTGGCAGGCCCGAGTCTGTAATTGCTGCCTCTGTGGCATGGACAGACAGGCGGACTGGGGATTGGAGATGACACGCACCCATTATTAGTGGACCAAGTGCTGTTTTTGCAATTACTGAGGATTTGGCTGAGCATACTGAATCAGACTCTGGGATTCTCTATTCAGAAGCCATTTCAACTCCAACTGGCTGCACAGCTTCTGTTGGCCCCGGCCTAAACAGCACTGGGCTGGGCCTCTGCGTGAGTTTGAAAATCTGTTCTGGGGTTTAGAAAAAGAATATGAACCTGAATTTGGTGTGTTTTTCATCATGCTTATGTGGTTATCATTTTTATCTGTCTTCAACTAGAAAACACTTTTGGGTCAATGCCTGTTTTTTTTTTTAATGTGCTATATAAATAAAGGTGACCTGATCTGGCTTGAATCAGGTTTTCATTTTTCTGATAAGGTAGCACCCAAAAGGCCAAGGCACGCAGGACCAATAAAATTCTGAAAAAGACTGACTGCCTGTTTTAATTCTGAGTGCTGTCACGCAACAAGGAAGAAGAGCACTGAATCTCTATTCTACCTCCTCTGCCTCTATTTGTGCTGCAGTGTTGCTTTGTAGGCTACACAATAACTGAGGCTGTCTGAAGAAACACTCCACAATAATAAACAGATGCTAAAACATTATTTTTTATGTTTGTTTGTTTTTTATTTGTCAATTAAAAATTGGCTTTTGGGAAAATACTTTTAGATGAGAAATAAATGTTGTAGATGAAGCTAAAGAGTTGTAAACTTAGACAATGGACTAAATGGTTGACCAGCACCTCTAAAGCTCCCTAATTAACATGTTAAATTTAGTTTGTTTAATCAGTCTGAAAAGTATGTTTTACAGGGTTTATGTAACTTCCTGGAGTCAGTGCCTATCCTACAGTACACTTCAATATTTTTGCTTTGGAAAAGAGATTACGCTACAACACATCTGTTTACATTTAGTTTTAAAATGCATCTTGATCAACTCACAAGTAGACAGCCCAAAATACAAGTTTAAACGACCACCAAGATGCACGTTGAGCCAATCACTCAAATCAATTGCAGAGGCAGTCTGGGACATATCTGACCGCCTCTCTTCTGTAAAGTAAACACTATGAGCTGATGCATCCCTGACAAGTTTGCAACAGGTAAATGTGTCTTTTAATGCAGGACGTGGGGGTCATTTTCATCTTGTCCTGAAACCTTTTGCAATCAGCAAAGGACTTTGGCCTGCCTATCTAAACTCACTAAAAGTGACTAAAAGTCACGACTCCCAGCTCCATCTCTAAATAAACTACACGATTTTCTTCAAGCCATAAAAAATACACAAGTCACAGTACAGTACAAAACGTAAGCCTATCAGCACAGATAGCCTAAACAATTTGTCCAGCTATGTATTCCCAGGTAGAGGAGTTCCCAAGAAGTCTAGACATGCATATTACTTCTGCCCAGCAGATCAGTAAGAGAGGGGGGCTGACTAGGAGCCAGCCAGCCGCTCAGGCATGAGGACAGTTTGAACCTGGCTGAGTCTATATGGCCTGGTTCTGGGGCTGAGGTTGTGGTTGTTGTGCCAGCAGCCAGTGGCTGCTGCGTACCTGCAATCTCCCTGATGATAATACAACATGGCAGCCCCGAGGGCACAGCCCATACAACTTTCTCAGCCCTCTCAGAGTAATTGGTGACCCCTGAACTTGCCCTTCGTATAAAGGGAGGAAGGGAGGGTAAAGGAGAGACAAGAAGAGGAGGGGAGACAGGATAAGGGATAGTCAACAGAGACACTAGAAAGGGGGAGACGAGGTCATATAAAAGAGAGGAAGACAGAAAGCAAGAGAAAAGAAAACTCAAGAAGACGTGAGCTGGGAGGAAAAGGTTAATCTCTTTTACTGTGGATAGTTTGAAAGTTCAACAGATACACAAAAGTCTGCAGCCCAGTTGTGTATGTCCTTTACTGGGGGCAAAGGGGGAGACCAATCACTTCCAGTCTATCCTGCAACTACATGCTCTCTTATAAATAGTTACAGAAATTGCAATGTTTTTTTTTCAGTTGTTTATTTCACCAAGCCAGCAAAATAAAATTCTTGCACTTTTCGTTGTTTATATATCGCTACGTTATTGCATTGTATGACCTAAACCTTTTTTGGCTAAGTTAGCGTATTTAAGCAATGTGAAAAATCGGATGTGTTTTAGCACACAAACCAAACTAACTATTTCAGTATCCATACTGATAGTGTTTACAAAGAATTAAAGAATTACCTACATATTTGCTCTACTTTATGTTACCACAAGAGTGAAGGTCTATTATAGCAGTGCAATACCTGATTTTACAAGGCTGAGCCAAGCACAGACTGGAGGTTTGCATGTGAATAGTCTCTTTATGTACCCTAAGCAGTCTTTACTATTGATATGTCCTGTCTGGACAATTGTTATTTGTTTTGTTACAGCTAACCAATTCTTACAACCACAAAAGATGTATTTTTTTGAGTAAAGGAATATGCTAGAGGAACTCTTTGTGTCCATTAACTTGCAGGGTGAGTCTATCCCTCTGGCTTATGTCAGATGCCAAATGCCAGATGAAAAGGAGTCAAAACTGTAGCAGGTGCACATACTGTATAGCATAGTTACCCGCGTTTCAGCTTAGAGGACTACAGACATCAATTTTCATGAAGTTCACGCTTCACATGTATCAAAAATAATAATCAGAATCGAAATAGTTTGAAATATCACTCAAACCTATGTTATTTTTTCAGCATGCTCAGAAACATAATCCAGGAGGCATTACTTTTCTTTAAAACATATTTCCAAATGCATACCAGCAGTGCAATAATGTATTTACATTATGTGTAGGTACAAAAGCCTACAATAAAATAAAATAAGATCCAGTCTGAATTAGTACTGCTGATCTTTAGAAGTACTTATGTGTATAGTCACTGCATTGTGGGACTGGTAAAGATAAGATTATTTAGACTAAGAGAATAACACACAGCAGCCCATGGCATATGGAGACCATAGCCATGATACATCCTGTCACTTTAAGACATTAGTTTGTTATTTACTTGTTACAGTTCACACTTATGTAGTTCAACACACAGCACAGTCTAATGGTACTGTGATATTCTTGGTCTCTCAATATAAGATTTATCCAAGGTGCTCTATGTTCCTCATCTCACTTCTTTATCTTTGGACTGTACATATTAGTCTGTTCCACGGCATTCATCACTCTGGCCCTGTCTGCGTGCATTTCTCTATGCAGTATGAATCCATTTGTCTCCACTGACGGAAAATAATTGCAAAGCAAACAAATCATCTCTGCCACATTGAGCAGGCCTCTACTCCTGGGGCATAGCAGCTAGATAGCTACAGGAATGAAAGACAGACTGATGCAGAGAGGAGCACAGAGAGGGAAAGGAAGGAGAGGAAGAGAGAAGGATAGAGGAAGCTCAGAGCAAAGTGGTTTGGCATTTGCATTATATATGCAGAGTGTTAAAAAGTGTTATGTTGGAGAAACTGATGCAGTCAGATTGAAAGTGACTACATGGTGCACTGGGAAAGCCAGAGAAAGAGAGAGGGCCAGAAACCTTAGTGGAAGCCTGCCAGATGGAAACTCACTCCAGGAACATAAGGAGAAGGCATCTGGGAACACACTGCCTTGGAAAAAAAGATAATTATAGCATGATGCAAAAAAAAAGGCCTTTTCGAAAAGAAAACTTACATGTAGTATAACCGTGTTCTTACTATAATATCAGCAGCAGGGTTCAGTGAGAAGAACTCAGAAGAAGGGTGTTTCTAAAATGACCAGCCCAGGCCACCTCACTTTTATGGCTTACATTAGTATGACTAATAGTAGTAAAAGTTATCATTATTTCTTCAGTGAGGGTGAAGACTATTTTTTGTTACAATACATAAAACAGGCTGACTAACCTAATACTGTATCCAATTAGTAGGCAGAGGGCAGTGTAGGTGTAGTCTGTGCTGAAACAACTTTTCACTGTTTCTCATGCTGTGTTGTTTTTTCCACAAACCCACAGCTCTTACAGCAGACTATCCTGGGACAGTTCAACACTTTGAGGTGAAGTGAAACACCATTAACTAGCAAAGGGGAGAATTAAATCCGCTGCTCTATATAATAAGTCTTTAGGTCTCTTAAATTTTAGTAACAGTGTATCTTACTTCTGTGAGAGAGTAGCCTAGCCTACCTTAGGGTTTGCAGCTGAAGGAAAGTCACGTGTCCGCTGTATGTGTCAAACAGACAACCAGCATTGTTGCGTTGTGATTTTCTCACAGAAAGTAAAGTCAGTGACTTGCCAAATGTCAGTTCATATTCTCCCTTTAGAAACGTCCAGGGTAATGCACGAAGCAGCTGGAAACCCTAACTGCATTACGACGTATGTGGCTGCAGTGTTACTCGGCGTTAACAATCACAGCAACGCACATGTCAACCGGGGAAGGCGCAAGGATACAGCACGTACCTGGAAACCAGCCCTACACGTCTGTGTTCTTCAGCGGGATAACTTCGAAAATGTAAGAATAAAAACAACTCGACCCTGACAGATTATCTTCTCTTCTGTCACGTAATACTGAAAAATCGAAATGTGTAAAGTAAACCAATGCTTGTGTTTAAAACATAAATAAATTACCAAATGCTTTGATAAAGAAATTTAGAAACTCACGAATGAAGAATACAAAAAGCACGTTACGCTACTAATTACAGAATTCAATTGAAGTCAATGAAGTTGGCATTACATGTTCTTTTGCGCCCTCTAGTGACATAATGCTAAAACCGCTCCTTATGTGAAAAGTGGTAACCAAGTCAAGTAGAGCCTATTTTACACTCTAAAAACAATTTTAGAGAAAACATATTGGAAACCAAAACAAATGCCAGAAATATTTAATATTTATTTCTTATGCTTGTGAAAAATAAAGCAAGATTTTCTACTGTTTTCAGATGGCACAGTGTTGCTGCTAATCCAAGATTGGTGCTCCATATCACAATGCTGTTACTGGTCCCGAGGGTTTAAATAGTATGATTTGTATGGTTTGTGTATTGCATAAAATGCGGATAAATCTGAAAGTAAATTTACTTGTGCAGAACCGTTTAAAAAAAAAATACAGCTCAGTTTTTAAAAAAATGTACACAAATGTATGCAGATGCAGTCATGTGTAAAGTTGTAATCTGTAAGCATAATATTAAAACAAGTGTCATCATTTTTAATTGTGATCAGGTTTGTAAAAGGGACAATTGTGACATCCATATTTTATTTATTTCCCAGTAAATGCAGCTGCAAAGCAATACTGGCCAAAACCTCACTCACAGGCCAGAATTAAATGTGTTGCCTGGTGGAACAAAAAGCTAATTCACATCCTTCCAGGAAGTACTGTAATGTGTTTGGTTAGTGCTGTGTAGTGTCACAGCTCCAGCTACATAAACGCCTCTGAGAGCACCAGTGGGACTGGATGTAAAATAGTCCTTCACCAGTCTCCCTGGTGATGTGGTGGTACATCAGCATCTTTATTGTCCCAAAATTTGTCTAGATATTTCTCAGCAGCCAGTTTGGAGGTGAGACTCCAGACTGGGAGAAGTAGTTCCACCACCACGGTTTTTCCTGCCGCTCTATCCCTCCCTCACCCACATCTGGCTCGCTGAAATGCTCAAACTGGTTGTAGGGGTCAAATCGATCCCATATGCCTTCTCTGGGGAAGAGGTGGTCATCAATATCGGGCTCCAAGGGAACCTGGATGCAGGACATGAGTGAAGATGGTAGAGCAGAGGTGAGATTTAAAAGACTGTAGTGTACAGTGGGACTTTTAGCACAAAAATCCAAACCTTCTTCAGGACAAAGTCGACATGTCCAGCCTTGTTCATGCTGTGAGGCAGATAAACTCTCTTAGTGACTCTGGAATAACCCTTGGCTGTGGCTGTCATGATGTGAGTTCCAGGGTTAAGCAGCCGCCAGTAGTCTCCCTCTTCAGCTGGAAGTAGAGACAGAATGGTGGGGAAAAAGTGAAGGAAGAGCATGTTAAAAGGAGAAAATCAGCAAAATGTCTAATGTCTGAGGTCAATTTTGCAGACTTATGAGTAGACAATAAAAAAAAAAGTACTCTAATATATCAAATGGAAAATATATATAACCACATATTGTTATATTCACCTGTGGTGACATCTTTCCTAATACCCCTGACAGAGACTGTTGCACCTTTTATTCCATTTCCATGAACATCCTTAACTATTCCCTTTATTCCTCTGTGGACCTGTTTAGAGAAAAGGAGCACAATAACAAGCCACATTATTTCCACGAGTGCCAAGTCCTTTTTCTGGACAGAGTAATTATTCATACACTAAACACAGCTATGTTCACTTACTTTTTATCAAAATTTATACATATAGTTTTTGTCATTTATTCAAAAAAACAACTGATTACTACAAGTTGTTTAAATCTGAAATATTTTTATTTAAACACATCTTGGCCATTCTTCCCAGTTAAGAAAAAACTGACACTTACAGACTCAAGAAAACTGAGCAAAGCTTCCTTATTCCTCTTCCATTCTGGGTAAAGCTCAGCCTCTGAGGGGAATTTGTCGCAACCAAGCTCCACAGTTATCTCCAGACAGTTTGTATGTAAATAATTGAAGTCTGACATACCTGCAATGAATAGGACATGCGAAGACATTGTGAGAAACAGGAAAAAATATATTTATGTAAAAACAATTGACTTTTTGGGGCTGGGGGGTAAGGGGTGGGGTTAAAAGTATCTCACCACCAGCAAAACTGTACCACAGTGCCCCGTTGATAATGCCCCGAGTTCGATAAAAGGAGGCTCCACACCTCTCTGTGTCATTGTTTGACATAGTGGCATGGGCATGGGCATATGTACGAGCCAGCTGCTTGAAGACCTGAGCATTGGAAAATCATTGGCTAATCATTGGCACTGGTTGTTATTAGAAATCTGTTATCTATAAATTCCTCTCCCCTACCTGTTCATCTGGAGTAGGGGAGAACATCCTCTCCTCGTGTGGATGTCTAGAGAAGTCAAAGGGATAGGAGACCACCAGGTCTCCTCCATGGAGGCTGGCAGACTGAACGAAAGGCAGTGACCTGATCCACTTCATCACTGCATAGGTCTCTGGTGCCACCTACAGCCCAAAGAAAGGATTGGCTCAGTTTGAATCCAATCTGAAATAACTGCTAGAGATTATTCTACATAAATATTCTGTAAAATACTGCTGCGTTCTTACCTTCCCAAACCAGTATGCATCAGGAATCGGAATGTGGTCAATGCGGTACTGCCTGCTGCGCCGGTTCCGGTAGAAGATGGAAGTAAGGTCCGGAAAGTTACGGTTCAGGTCAATGTTCTGAGCGTTGGTCCGCCCATTGGTCCAACCATTCAGCAAGTGACCCTGAAACATTTAGATTCAAACAACTAGTAGCATTACAATGTGTGAAGTTGTTCAGATTAGTGATAACATTAATTGTAATGACGGTGATGTTTAGACATTAGTAGGTGCAGTGATTATATTAAGAGCAAATTATAATGAATATTAGTAAGGAATTCAAGAAGAAACAAGTTAGACTATGTCTGTTAATTCTATTGTTAACATGAAGACAAGATCATATATCCGTCAAGAGAAAAAGCAGCAAATGGAAGCTGAAACCCTTTAAAATTAGAACACACATGTAATCTTTTTTTTTTCAATTCAATTCTATTTAATTTTATTTATGTAGCGCAAAATCACAACAACAGTTGCCTCAAGGTGCTTTATATTGTAGGGTAAAGACCCTACAATATT
>VUQI01038680.1:0-13155 GCA_015106735.1 Paratilapia polleni | reverse complement strand
TCAAAAATGACTCCAAGATTCCTCACAGTGTCCCTAGAGGCAAAAGTAATGCCATCCAGAGTAAGTATCTGGTTAGATGTCATATTTCTAAGATTTTTAGGGCCCAGTACAATAACCTCAGTTTTATCTGAATTTAGAAGTAGGAAATTAGAGGTCATCCAGGCCTTTATATCTTTAAGACATGCCTGTAGTTTAGGTAATTGGTGCGTGTCATCTGGCTTCATGGATAAATACAGCTGGGTATCGTCTGCATAGCAATGAAAATGTATGCTATGTTTTCTAATAATACTGCCTAAGGGAAGCATGTATAATGTAAATAGAATTGGTCCCAGCACAGAACCCTGAGGAACTCAACAGTCTCTATGCATTATAGACACACATTTAAACTACCTGACATCTTTTAAAACTTGAATTGTTTTCACTATGATATGATTAAATACACAATTTACAATATTTCTTGCACACAAACCAGACTTATTTTGGTTTGAAATGCCTGAAACGAGTTCCACACTGTGCACCATGCCCCGGCACCACTTTGTAGAAAAAGAGGTTTAAGGGTTTCTTTGGAGTTTTTTAAATTCCTGCTTTTCATTAAGTGTTTTCTGTTCGGTCTCATTGTTTGTACAATGCTCTTAGGTTTTGATTATTTTTAGGACGAGTTTTTGATTCCAGTATTTTGAGCATTAGTTCTTGCTGAGCTTTTGTTACTGTTTTGTGTTTATGGAGTTTTGAAAAATAAAGATGACTGACTGTTCCTTGGTTCCTTGGTTTTTCATTCAGCCTCAGCTCCTGTTTTGAGTTTGTTATTTGTGTTTAGTTCCCCCAGTGTTTCCCCATCTGTTCCTCCCTCTGTCTTGTCTTTCCATATTTCCACTTCTATTAGTTTATTCAGGTTTCACCATCTCCTTGTCTCAGTTATAGTTGTTGTTTATTTCCTGTTTTATTCTGTTAACTAGTTTCCTCTGGTGTCTGTTGATTGTCTTCTTTATGTTCAATTGTGCCTTGTTCCCTACCTGTTTCCCCTTTCCCAGTCAGCCCTCTGTGTAAAAATAGTCCAGTCTTCCTCTTTGTCTTTGTTGGATTGTCTGTTGTACTTCCTGGTTCGCTTGTGTGAGTTTTCAGTGTTTCTACTATTATGTCTCCCCGTGTGTGCAGTCTGTTCATTTTGGATTGGTTTTGCCCTTCTGGATTTGTTGCCTCTGTGGACTATATTATCAGCTTTTAATAAAACTTTCTTTTTTTTTCAAACTCTGCATTCTGATCTGCATTTGGGTCCAATTACAAATTTGTCAATTTCTCTGATATTCCATGGTCACTGTTCACCGCATCACTGCTAATCTCTTCCTGTATGGATGCCCCTTTAGGGAACGGGCTTACTTGTGGTTCCTAGAGTTTCCAAACGTAGAATGGGAGGCTGAGCCTCCAGCTGTCAGGCTCCTCTCCTGTGGAACTAGCTCCCAGTTTGGGTTCAAGAGACAGACACCCTCTCTGCTTTTAAGATAAGGCTTCCAACTTTTTGTTTTGATAAAGCTTATACTTAGGGTTGGATCTGGGTCCTGTACTGCAAAGCAGGATTTAGGCTTATCCAGGTAACTACAGGGTTAACTCTGGGCTTTCAGTGTTACAAAGACGGTTCACTTCCTAACGGGGTACATCATCATGGTAACTTAGGCTGCAGACCTAACCTGCTACAGAGCAGGTTATGTTTGAGATTAGACATCAACATGTATGAAATCATCTCCTATTGACTAATCACTTTTCTGGAAAATAGTGTCACCATTCCTGGAAGATCCCTCTGACCTCTGTGCACAGATAGCAGGAGGGTCTAACATTTTTTAATAGCATCTGAAGTTTTTGTCTTTACCTGATGAGCATTAGAGAAGCAATTTATTCCTTGATTTTTTTACAACAACTTATATATTATATCTATATGCATTAATATATGATCCTAAGATGGTACCTATTTGTATTTTTGAACCTTACATCACATATGGACATAGTTTAGTCCTACGTTTGAATTTTGTTTTTATATTTAATGTTAGGCTACTCTCAGACCGTTAAAAGTCTTCTTCTGTGCATTTTTTAAGTCTTTCCTTCCTGGCTTCAAATAGGCTAAACTTTATTAACATAGTAGGTCTTTTCCAGGCTTACTGACCAAATCGTTTAAAGCGCACACACATTCTTACAGTGCTTTTAATATTGTGCTACTGTACAGCACTTTTCTTTTCACAGACACTCATACTGCTGATTTGTCTGCAGCAGCTGTGTTGCTTTCAGTTTGTATTATGTATTTAAACTCTTCATATTTTTCTAGTTTTATCTTCCTTTGTGAAATCGCTCTGCTGCCAGTAGACCTGTCCATGTTTATGATTGGTCAGATGCTGATAATGCTGCTAATCCCTTAGTTGCTGCTATAGGCTCAGGCTGCTGGTGCATTACTTCCCTCAATGCACTGAAACCTCTTTTTTGCTTTCCCTAATTTCTCTCCCTTGCATTTATTTATCACCAACATGAAAGAAACTGCTCATGGGGAATTTGATGGGTTTCAAAATATGGATAATTTTGTAGTGGTAGTCACAAGTTTACCGTGACATTTTTAAAAGAACAACAATCAATTACACAGTTTTGGCCAGTGAACAAAAAGAGATTAAGGAGGGAATAAGGATACCCAGCATCAGGACACTTGGATATATTGTGGTTCCAAACAGTAAATCTCTACAATAGCAGACAGACTACCTGTTCCTCTTTGGTGTAGAGCTGGAAGCACTCATCCAAGGTGCAGCTGTACTGCTGGACATGCTGCTGCTGCTGATTCCTCACGCTCTCTGCATCTTTCACTACCTCTTCCTTAATGTTACCAAAGAGGCTGTGGTCCAGGACATAAAGAGTTTGTTACGGATGCCATAAAGGCTAATCACGCACAATGCTAAAGTAATACAGCAATAATTGGATGCACAGTGTACTGACCAGTCTTTGATTCGATGTTCCCACTCAATGATGAGCTTCACATGTGGAGGGCCTCCTGAGCCGCACAGCTTCAAAGCTCTAAAAGACATTAGTATCAAAGTTAATTGTGTAGAGAATCAGGCATCAGTACAACATGACACCTGTATTAATAGGACTACATTACCTGTTTACTTCCACCAGGTTTTGTAAAATTTGCTGCAATTTCAAGCTATGACACATTTTGTAGTCAATTTACAGTCACACCATCCTTAATAGAATCATTTAAATATATGTGCATTGAAGCTTTTTAACCACTAGGTGTCAGAATTGTTGTGGTTTTAAATGGGGCATAAGCACCTTGGTGCATGGGATCGGAAAGAGAGAGAAGTTTGAATTTGGCAGGTATTATTACAGATAAAAATGTTTGTTTTTTTTTACAGCGTTTTCATCTGCAGTGAGTCTTAATCCTGCATTGTGAGACACATATGAAAGCTTGGGAAAAAAGACAACTCACTGATGTTGATTTCAGCTTATTTTGTTAAACTACTAGTCCATCAAGAGAGAACCTGTAGATTTCACCATTAAGAGTCAACTTTGAGCATTTTTAGGGTGCTATGGGGGCCGTACAAAAGAATTAGCCTTAAATCTTCAAAATAAAACTAAGAGAAAGAGCAGGAACTTACCAAAGGGTGTCATGCCTATTTAACATGCTAACATTGAATAGTTGAAAAGACATCGGCTAAAGTAAGAGTCAAGTCAGTAAGATTTATCCTCTGGGCACCATGAATGTGATGGCAGTCCATATGACAGTGGTTAAAAAAATTTTCAGTCAGGACCAAAGTAGTTACCATCCAAAATTAACATTCATGCTTTCATGCTAATATAACCAAAAAGCTGCTGACAGGACAATCTCTGAGGACATAGTAGAGGACATGTGATGTTACACATAAACACAAACAGTTTACAGAGGCCAAAAGAAGTGAACAAAGTATACTGAAACACTTGCATTAGCACATTCTTGAACTGTTTGATGTGGGCTGACTTGGGGACAGAACATATTTCTGAATCATTAGAGTTCAAACGCTATCATTACATGAGATTCTAGGATACAGTGTGCTGCTTTTGCATTTGCATTTCAAAAGATTTCAAAAGCATTTGCCACCATCAGCACCATTCAGTGAGTGAATGAACTGTTCTTCGCAGCTACACAAATGGAAGTCCTTTAAAGACCTTGCCAAAATGGCCCTTTGAAACAGCAATTCACTTCTGCAACTGAAAGCCATCACACATGCGTCTGTAAAGGAGGAGGAAATGTCTGCACATTTCAGTCACTGCTGTAAAATCAAGCCTAACCTTTTCAGTCAATGAGATATACATGAAAAGATAAAAGAAAAAGCTAACTTTGGCTTCAGGACATCATCAGTCAGTGAATGCTAGACTTTTACCACACACATGCTGGTGTGTAGAATGTTTTTATGTCAAAAGATCTTCAGTATGCTGCCTGTAGCTCTTCTCAAGAAACACTCAAATAACACTCAAATAACAATCTAATCTAATCTTAATCTAATCAAACAACTGTTTGATTAGATTAAATTTGATTAAATTGCATTCAAAATGATTACAGTGCCTTGAAAAAGTATTCACACCCCTTGAACTTTTCCACATTTTGTCACGTTACAACCACAAATTAAATGTATTTTGTTGGGATTTTATGTGATAGACCAACACAAAGTAGTGCATAATTGTGAAGTGGAAGGAAAATGATATATGGTGTTCAAAAATAAAAATAAAAATCTGAAAGGTGTGGTGTGCATTAGTATTCAGCCCCCTTTACTCTGATACCCCTAAATAAAATCCAGTGCAACCAACTGCCTTCAGAAGTCACCTAATTAGTAAATAGAGTCCACCTGTGTGTACTTTAATCTCAGTATAAATACAGCTGTTCTGTGAAGGTCTCAGAGGTTTGTTAGAGAACATTAGTGAACAAACAAACAGCATCATGAAGACCAAGGAACACACCAGACAGGTCAGGGATGTAGTTGTGGAGAAGTTTAAAGCAGGGTTAGGATATAAAAACATATCCCAAGCTTTGAATCGGTGGCAAGACTTGTGGCAAGACTTGAAAATTGCTGTTCACAGACGCTCTCCATCCTATCTGACTGAACTGGAGCTATTTTACAAAGAAGAATGGGCAGAAATTGCAGTATCTAGATGTGCAAAGCTGGTAGAGACATACCCCAAAAGAGCTGTAATTGCAGCAAAAGGTGGTTTCACAAAGTATTGACTCAGGGGGCTGAATACTAATGCACGCCACACTTTTCAGATTTTTATTTATAAAAAATTTTGAACACCATGTATCATTTTCCTTCCACTTCACAATTATGCACTACTTTGTGTTGTCTATCACATAAAATCCCAATAAAATACATTTAAGTTTGTGGTTGTAACGTGACAAAATGTGGAAAAGTTCAAGGGGTATGAATACTTTTTCAAGGCGCTGTCCATTAGAACCAGTATGAATTTGCTTATTGAAACATTTGGTCATTTCAGTTTGGGAGATTTTGAACATAATACCAGTCATTCCACAACTAAGGACACATTTAGAATAATCTAATAATCCTTATAATAATCATCTAATAAAAGATGAACATATCAGCTTTACAGTGTGTTGACTCAAATGAGATGAGTCACTCTGACATGCTCACTGTGTTTGCACCAGCAGAACTTTAGAACATGGAAGAAGTATGTACAGTGGCTTTACACCCCTTCTCATTTAGTAAGGTACGGCCAGTTGGGAAGCAAAGTGAGCAATCATCTTGATTGTCGCTTATTTGGTATGCACCGTAACCACTTGGCTAGCTAAGCAGATCTCAAAATTCTCTCATTTACAAAAGTATTCAGAGCCTTAATTAAAATAATTTTAATACAATATACTAACATTGTAGTATTGCAGACATTACAGCTTTGATTCTTCTTGAATCTCTACATGTTTTGCACACCTGGATTTGAGCAGAGGTTCTATTGGGTTCAAGCTTTCTTCAAGGACCTCTCTGTATTTGGCATCCTTCCCTCAGTTCTGACCATTCTCCCTGTCCTTGGTGCCGAGAAGGAGTCCTTGATGCTACCACCACCTTTCACTGCACCATCGGCATTTACTAGATGATAAACAGTGCCTAGATTTTAGAAGACACAGTGCATGGAGTTCAGTCCAAATGGTTCAGTTGTGTCCAGCTGCTCTACCCTAAAGGCCTGACTGATGAAGTAGTGCTGGGATGGTCGTGTTAGAGTGACCGTTGGTGTCTTGGTCACCTCTCTGATCAAGGACCTATTAGCTGAGTCTGAGTGGTTTCAAACTTCTTCTATTTGACAGTGAATGAGGCCACTGTACTCCTGGGAAACCCCAAAGCTTTGGAGACTGTTTTAGATCCTTGCCCTGATCTAGTCCTTGCCAGAGTTTTATCATGGGGGTGTACAGAGATATTCTTGGACTTTAAAACTTGATTTTTTTTCCTGATGTGTAGCGTGAATTTCTCTACACTGTATAGCCAGTCCCTTCAATTTGCCACTGGTGGACTCAATCAAATTTAAGTAGACACTTAAAGGGCTATAAAAGAAAACAGGATGCATCTGACCACAATTTGAAGTGCTACAGAAAGGGCTCTCTATTCTTTTGCAAAAGAGATGTTTCAATTTTTGTTTAGTAATAAATTTGAAAAAAACAAACAAAAAAAACCTGAACATATAAAAATATTTTTACATTGTCTATTCAGACCCTTTAAGAAAAAATTAAAGGGTTCTGGGAATACTTTCTGAAGCAGATGTGTATCTACTGTCCAAATGTCACAAACATTTGTGTCATTGTGACCTTTTACTGCATGCATGGTTTCAAATTTTTGTTTGGTGTAAAAAGGTTCTGCGACTGTGGGTGCTCCCCAGAGCTGCAGAGATGGATTCAAGTTTCAACAGGAAGTGCAATTAACACCCTAAAATAAGAAAAAACATTTGTAATTATATATGTGATAATTGGAAGAACAATTAGCACAACTAGCACATAACAGCAGGGCTTGTTATATGCTGACAGATGCTAACTTAAGCTTGAAGTATTTTTGGCATCCTGACCTGTCGACAGCAGGGTGGTAGAGAGGCCGCCCATCCTGAGGTGATAGGTAGCTGTAAAACGCTGATCCTCCCACCACACGAATGTTGAACAGCACTCTGGTATTCTGAAAGAGGAGTAAAAAAACACACTGTAAACACATGGACAGCATCTGGGTACTTTTTCTTTATCATACAGCAGCAAAATAAACTTTTATGAGTTTGCATCTCCTACATGTCCTGCACATCTCTCAGGTCCTCTCCTCAGATACTATAAGATTTAAATGTTTTAGACGCTTTGGATGTCAGCGTTATTATTAGCTAAATAATTCTGCATGTGAAACTCAGTTCTGATTGCTCCACCACTTTGTTCCACATTCAGATACACAAAAAATATTCATTGATAAACAGTTTAGCATAAATAGTCTACTGACTTATATCGACTAATACTGATAATAGTCTACTGACTTTTATAGTTCTGTGTCTTTTCTCTAATGCCACAATGATGTTCACAATACCCACTGAGTTTCCTGGCTCAAACGTATTATCAAAGACTGTTCACATCCAGGCCACTGCCTGTTTGACCTGTTGCCCTCTGGTAGGTGCTACAGCTCACTGAAATCTGGACCTGCAGACTCACACTCACTTTCTTTCCCAAGGCCATTTGGACTTTAAATCAACTCAAACATGCAACATGAAAATAGCTCTTGAGTAACTTTCACAATTTGCAATGACATCATTATTGTGCAATTTCTAACTTATTTGTTTTAACTTTGTGGAAACCTTTCACATTTCTTACATACGCTGTTTATTACTTTTTATATACATTCATCTAATTGTTTATAATCAGTTGTGTAAAGTTAAAGTACAGGGTAATATTCTTTTCTCTTATCCTCTAGAATTTCGCACAAAGCATATCTGTGCTGACCTACAGCCTCAAAGAGCAGCTAGACTGGCTGCAGACTTGTTGTCTGTACTGATCTGAATGTTACAACAACAACTACCAAAACTCTGCTGCTTGTAGTTATGTGTTGTCATCCATCCAACAGGGTTTTACGCACTTTCATAATCACCAACATGAGAACACATAACTCAGGATATTAAAGAAAGCAACAGCATGACGTGTACTGTGATGAGGTACAATGACGGCTCAGTTTGGTGATCGTAGACCAAAAAATGTGGAATGAAATGGCTTTATGAACCTAATACGTGCTGGACCGTCGACAGCTGCCTCAAGCCCTGGGTCGAGGGGTTGTCTAAAGGGGCCCTTAAACCTTTAAAAAATCTGTTGGAATTATTTGTTAAAAAAAAAAAAAAGATATTTGTGAAAATTTGATATAGTACTGGCGTCACAAAAAAGCTTGAGAGAGAAGAAGAGAGAAGCGAGAGTAGAGACAGACAAGAGGGCAGGAGAGGGAGAGAGTAAGTGCAGCAGGTAGACAACCTCAAACCACAGAAGTTGGGAATGATAGCAAAAACTGGGTGAGCGGTCTGTTTTGTGCCACATGGTGGGGGGGTCTTTGGAGGCTATCTTTGCCTGGACACCAGCAAGATACATGGGCCTTCAGTACTGGTTTGCCTTTTTTTTAATCTTCTGAAGTTTTGTTGGTTTATACAGACACCAACACATGGGTGCAGGTTTTTTTTCACCTCAGAAGGTACCACAACTTGTGTTTTCCCATCTTACAACCTTCTTCAGTCTTCAAGCTTCATCTTAGCAAATAATTATTTCAGACATTGCCCACTTCACCATCCCATGAACTGAATCTTTCCCCACAGCTCACAAGCGTCAGAATTTCTGTGGAAGGCTGGTGCCTCTGTAAATAAACCATCATTAAAAACTCATGATGAAAATCAGTCTTTACAGGCAATTTGTTTAAAAAAAAAAAAAAAAGGCGACTAGAATTTCCTCTCTTGATATTTTTCAGACAGCTATTAGTTGCTGGCATTTGCAAAGTGAAACATTTCTTGGACAGCTGCTCCAAACTATTTAAACTTAGAAAAACAATGGCCTATTTTTACACTCAGGGTTATATTTAAGTTGGACACTTCTGCTGTGTATGGGCTAGAGAGCTACAAAAAGACAAAGGAGAACAAAATGGGCCATTGTGAAATATAGGCTGAGACCTGCACCTGACATTTTCAGCTCATGGCTTGAATCAGCATGTAGCACCTCAACATGGAGCACTGTAATTAAGTGTCTTTTACCTTAAATACAAACCACATACAATCAGAGCTCTCTCTCATATTCTCCTCACCATACTGGAAACCATGAGTTGAGAGAAAAAGAAAAAAAGAAAAAAAAAGAAAAAAACAATCAAATAAAATATTATGTTTCTTGTCCTCTAAAGCACAAGTATATTACTCTGAGATCTGCTTAGATCTGAGGTGCTTTAGGAATGAAGGAGCGCTTTGCAAAAATGAAATTGATTTCCTCTTGTTCTAGTGAAATCTGTTGCTGGCTGGGCTCAAACACAAGCACCCACTCTGGCTGTGAGGAAAGCTCAGGCCAGCAGGATCTTTCTGATGACGACGAGCGCAGCATAGCAGACAGAACATTCCTGGAGAATATTGATATACTGAACCCACTGGAGCACCCTTGGGGAAAGTTAAACATTACTCTTGAATTACTGCCTCATAAATGCATATATAGTACTATCTAGAATGTCTGCTGAAATGCAGCAGATCGCACTTATCGCTTGAACTACGTGATGTCCAAGTAGCATTTTGCTCCAATGCCTTCATTTTGACTGCACATACAGAGCAGCTTATAACTAAGACTATGCTACCTTGTGTGTTTGTGGACACCGCAGGCATCAAGCTTCCTCCTTGTTCCTAGATGCCCTGTGCTGTGTTTCTAAAAAAATTCAAAAACATTTCTACTTGTCCATTTGGAATGCTAGATGACAAGTTTAAACCCCAAATGACTTTTCATTACAGACTTGCTGGAGCTTATTGTGAGGTCCACTGAAAGGCTTGTGTGTACATGTGGAGACCACCCAAGGAGTCCTCCCAACTCCACATTCTCATTTCAAGAAGCACAGGAAACTCCCTTTACAATATGATACATGCACTATATATATTCTTAAAGGCCTTTTTGACTCCTTCAGCAACATCGCTCCTACCACACATTAGATAATTCAGGTTGAACTCCATCTTGAAGTGCAATTCTCCAGAGATGGCTTAGCATCTATAAGGAGTCATAACATAGCTGTCAAGCTTAACATTTCTCTACATGATGTAGAAGTGTGAAAATAAAAAGAGTCAACTGCTCTGCTTTTGACTCTGGATTACAATTTATTATTATTTTTTTTAATAACATGATCAGCTTTTTGTAAATACTTTGTCACTTTTTTATACATATCAGGATTGTTTTTTTTTTATTATTAATTTGTCAAATTGTAAGTGTGCAAATGAAAGACACCAGCTATTTCTAATACCAGCTTTTTGTGTGTGTTGGAGTGGCTCTTCAACATGTTGCTATAATGTTTTGTCCATTAGTGCAAATCAGGCACTGCAATCCAAGATCAATGCTGTTTTTCTTATTCCCACGTTCTATAAGCATCATTAGTGGGTGAGGTGGAAAATTGGCTTTTTTTCCTAGGACATGCAGCTTTGAGCCCCAGTCTTTAAGCACAATATAGCATCACATACTTCCTTAAGACCTTTAGTAAAAAACAGAATTCTTGATTTAACTAAACTCTCCTGGATGCTACAGTTATCAAACTCCTAAAGCTAACATTAGCTGAATTAGTCATCTAGAAACCTGCCCCAAAGGTCAAACTCTACAAATTAGAAGCCTGTTTTTGTTTACTTCTGTCTATCAAGGATGCTTCCAAAGACTACTTTACCTTTTAATTGGTAAATTTAACTCATTGCCACTTTAATTTGTAACTATGTGAGAACAAAAGCTTGACAGATGTTAATAGTAGCTTAACAGGCTGGGAGTTGTTAAGGGTCTGACAAAATTCCTTTCTACACAAAAGTGTTCTGTGTCTGTTTATTTTCCTACCAGCATGAGGATAAATATGTGAGAGTGACACCAAAAACGAGGGGGTGCAAACAGATTGTTGGTTGTGTGTTTAGTGTAAGACAAAAATGAATAACTTAGCAGCTGAGACCTGCTCTGGTCAATGCTGTAGCCATGGAGTCAATCAAATCTGGGAAGACAGTGAAACATAAATAATAGGTACTTGACATAGTCATTCTGAGAAATATAATGTGATAAGGATATTAAAGTTAGTTGAAAATACACTCACGGCCAGAATTTGGTGTTAACAACATGAAAGCATGGATCCATCCTGCCTTGTGTCAGTGGTTCAGGTTGGTGGTGGTGGTGTAATAGTGTGGGGGATATTTTCTTAGCACTCTTTGGGCCCCTTAGTACCAACTGAGCATAATTTAAACACCACAGCCTACCTGAGTATTGTTCCTGACCATGTCCATCCCTTTATGACCACAATGTACCCGTCTTCTGATGGCTGCTTTCAGCAGGATAACACACCATGTCACAAAGCTCAAATCATCTCAAACTGGTTTCTTAAACATGACAGTGAGTTCACTGTACTCAAATGGCCTCCACAGTCACCAGATCTCAGTCCAATAGAGCACCTTTGGGATGTGGTGGTCATTATGGATGCAAATATGCAGCAACTGTGATGCTATCATGTCAATATGGACAAAAATCTCTGAGGAATGTTTCCAGCACCTTGTTGAATCTGTGCCTCCAAGAATTAAGGCAGTTCTGAAGGCAAAAGGGGGTCCAACCCAGTACCAATAAGGTATAACTAATGAAGTGGCTGGTGAGTGTACTTGTGCACACCATTGGTAAATGTGCAGCTAATTCACTTTGTCAGATAACAGCTATGACGGCTAATGTTGGTGATGATTGATTCATTTGTGTTCAGAAAGTCTAATTAAACTTTTGTAACAAAATATTTATTTCCACAGAACAGTTCTTTTAAAAATAGTTACCATTCCAGGGATGTATTGGCTAATATTAAACGCGATAATTGGTAAAGTGTCCCATCAACAACTGATGAGAACATGAACAGATCCTTACTTTAGGCAAAGTGAGTGGAACATGCTTCTCTCTCTGTTTTTTTTTTTTAAAGGTTTTAATATATTCAAAGCAATAAAACAGACAGGTCAGTGATTATTATTGATTATTTCTGGTTTATCCAAATATTGGGCACGGGTTTGCCCATTATATATTTACAGCCTTGCTTTAATGGACGTCATTCAAAAAAATATCAAGTTGTTAAGGGATGTCAGTAGCAGGAAAAATGGCAGAGGCCGCATTTTGTTTTGAAATTGCATCTTTGCTGAAGATAAATTTAGACAAAGGCGGAAATATCTACTTGTGAGTATAATTCGCTGATGCAAGAAAACTACATATCCTGTTGAGATGAAAGATTTAGAGCAAACATCTGCTCTGAACATTGCTCCCTTGTTGGCAAAGGTAGGCTCCAGCAAACTGATTATACTGTGCGAGCCTGGTTTTAATTAAATGGCTGACAGCATGGGGGACAAAGGAGACCACAGATCTCCAACAGAGTTTCAGAAAATGTTCCACCTGACTCTTCTCTTCCTCTCTCTCCTGGTACGTCTCAGGAGAGAGAGAGAGAAAGAGAGCTGCAAGCAAGTCTGCACTTTTCTTGTACAACCCATGCTCTGTATGGCTGTTTATTGCAGCTGTGTGGCACCTGCACCACGCAGAGAGAGGCACTGATTGAAAATCTGTTTGGCTACATGATTAACAGCAGGCATATGCACACAGTCATATGCTCAAACACAGGAATGTGTTCAGTACAAGCAAGAAAATGGACTCTTTGTTTGGGGGCATCAGAATTATTCTCAAAGGTAGGTTAAGAGTTGTGCAGTTATCTCAGTTCTTATGTGCATAATCAGACTTGGAAATATTTAAGAAAAAAGTCTCCTAATCAGTATTCAGATTTTTGTAAATGTGTGACAATTTTGTAAATGCATCAGAATCAGAATCAGAATTATTTTTATTGCCAAGTTTGTACACAAATGAGGAATTTGTCTCAGTGTCATGGTGCAATACAGTGGTACCGAAGTGGAATATATGGAATTTACAATATATCCAAACCA